>JAJJLU010003609.1:0-45979 GCA_023807065.1 Isotricha intestinalis
TAATATAAATGAAAAAATAAAATGTTCAAATATTTCTAATCCTAAATTAATTAAAAGTCCAAATCATGAAGATTTATTAATGGTTTCAAAAGAAAATAAAATAACCTTTTATAATCCATGTGATTTAAAAAAACAAATAAAGTAATTATATTTCCTTATAAAATTTTATCTTATTGTTTTAAAAAGAATTAGATAAAATTTATGGTTACTGTCAAAAATCTAATAGTAAAGATTATTATATTTGTATTATGAAGGGAAAGAAGAAAAATCAATAGATTTAAAATTTCTCAATCCAAAAAATTAAAAGGATAATTAAAACAAAAAATGGCAATCTCTTCAAAAGCAAAAGATATTAAAGAAGAAATTGTTAATTATAATAATAAAATTAAAGGACTTATAAGTTTAAAAAGATATTCCAGTTTATCAAAAGTTAAAGTTCAATTAATAAAAAAAATGATTTAATCAATTATCCATTAGAAAATTTAAATTTAGATGATTTAGGACCAAAAATTCCTAAAAATATTTATGATTTATTTGCAGTTTCTCAACATTCAGGAAGTAATGAATTAGGCCATTATGCTTCTTCTTATAAAAATTTTGGACATATGATGCTTCTTTCTTTAAATGTGATGATGATATGATTTGTACTCAGTTATATTGTTTTTTATAAAAGAAAAAGTGATAAGAAAAAAAATAATAAAAAAGAATAATTTATGTTTCTAAATTCTTTATTTTAAGTTTTTATATTTTTTAAATATTTTTATATTCAAAAAAACAATAATTTAAAAATATTAAACAATTAAAAAAACCAAAAATTAATAGAATATTTATTCGACAAAAAATGAGTCAAGGTCAAAATAATAATCAAACTCAAAATAAATTTAAACCTTGGAGCTAAAGAATATATTCCTAAATTAAAATAAAATGAATCAAAACCCAATTTTGGAAACAAATGAATCCTCCATTAATGAATTTTGATTATTCATTTTATCAAAATTACCTTCAAATGATGCAAAATTATAATCCAAATTTTAATCAAAATCGAACAATCAAAACAAAACCAAAATCAAGGTCCTTAGTAGGTTTAAAGCTTAAGAAAAAGAAGAAGTAACTTCATAATCACTTTCTTCAATAGAAGCATTCATCATCAATAACTTCTTCTTCTTTTTTTTACTTTCTTTACCTTTTTTTCCTTTTTTAACTGTTTTTTCTTCTTTAATTTCACTTTCAATTCTTTTTTTACTTCTCTTACTTTTTTTTTCTCCATCATCAATATCCATATCATCATCATCTTTCTTATCTTCTATTTCAGTTTCATTATTATAAGCATGAATAAATAAATCTAAAGCAGCATTACAATCAATTTTTTCTACTTTTTTACTCAAACGAACTTTCGCATGAGCAGTAGCTAATCTAATTAAAGTTTCTAAAGTTCTTACTGTTATTGGAACTGCTCTTCCTTCTCCATACTCTTCATCTGCTGATTTTTCCCTTAATTCTGCCCATGATTTTGCTAAATTATCTGCTGCTACTTTTGTTAATTCTGGCTTTATTGATGATTTTGCATAATATAAATATTTTCTTAAAAATTCTAATGTTAATATTTCCTTCTTATCTTTACCTTTACCATGTAATTTATTATTGTATTTTTCATACATTTGAGTTTTTTTACCTTTTTCAATATTTATTTCTGGTTCTATAACTTGATCATCTCCTTCATTTAAAACATTAGGAGCATCAACAGTAAAAGTATGATTATAAATAACTCGAGTACTAATTAATCTATCTTTATTAGTATTATGTTCATCAAGAACAACAAAACATAAATCAAAACGAGATAAAAGTGAATCAGGAAGTCCAATATTTCTACTAGGAGAGAACTCAGTGATATACTGTCCATAAATAGGGTTAGCAGCAGCAAGGACAGAACACCTAGCATTAAGACTAACATGTATTCCTGCCTTAGCAATAGTAACAGTCTGTTGTTCCATAACTTCATGTATAGCTACTCTATCAGCTTCACTCATTTTATCAAACTCATCAATACAGACTATACCTCTATCACCGAGTACCATAGCTCCTGCTTCTAAGTGTCTATCACCTGTATCTCTATCTACTACAACTGCTGCTGTAAGACCTACACCTGTTGAACCTCTTCCTGTAGTGTTTATTGCATTAGGTGATATTGATAATATGTAACGTAAAAATTGACTTTTGGCTGTTGATGGATCTCCTACCATTAATACATTTATATCTCCACGAAGATGTGTTCCATTATCTAAATTTTTTTCCTCTCCTCCTAATAATTGTAATATTAATGCTCTTTTAATAAAGTTATGACCTTGAATTCCAGGAGCTATTGATTCAGATAATATTTCAAACACATTATTTCTTTTTGATAAATTTGTTATATTTTTAATATCTTCACCAGTTAAATTAGGTTTATCAATATCACCAGTTAATGAAATTATACTTGTTGCAATTAAAACATTTCTACTAATACCAGAATAATTTGTAGACTGTGATGATATAATTTTAAATACTCCTCTTACTTCAACTCGATCACCTGGTTTAACTTTATCAACTAAATCTTCTTCTAAAATAATTTCAATACTTCTAGGTAATTGTCCAACAGGAGTTCTTTCAGGTAATTCTTGAACTAAAATAATTTGAAATTGTTTAAATTTACTAAAACCATATTCAAAACTTAAAGGATTTTGATTATTATCTTTAGTAGGAACAGCATTATTAATATATCCATTAGATTGTCCTTGGAAATTCCCATTTAATAATCTATTATTATCATTAGTATTAATAGTCATTTGATCATAATATTCTTTAACAGAACCATGGCCAGTTTCTTCACAATAATGAGTACTATAAACTAATTTAGGTCTTACGATTGAAGTTCTAATAACAATACCTTGTACACCAACATATTGATTACTTAATAAAGCTCTTAATCCTCTTGGACTTACTAAATTTTTTCCTAAATTTCCACTTATATTTATTCTTATTGGATTTTCTTTTTTTTCTTCTACGTTTAATTTTTGAGTTGCTTTTTCTCCTTTTAAATCTTTTGATATTTCATTTATATGACGTTCAAATAATGGAATTAATTGAATTGCATTTTTTATTAATGCATTTGCTAAATCTTCATCGCTTTCTCTTAATTTATTTATATTTATGTCAAAACGAGGTGATTGAGTTTTGTTTGTTTCTGATATTTGACTTTGAATTTCACTTTTTGAAAGATATTTTATTATTTTATCATCTAATTCTTGAAGTTCTTGTTCAGTAAAGTCTCTCATTTTTTTTTTTTAATTTTTTTTCCCGCTTTATAAATAGGATTTTGGATATATTCATTTTTTTTATTTTTTGGGGTTAATTTTATCCCAATTTTTAGAGGATTGTTTTATATTTTATTTTTGTTTAAGATTTTTTAATTTTTGGAAATAGGATTTTTTAAAATTTGGTTTTTTCAATTTTTTGTTTTTTTTGAAGAGAAAGTTTGAAAAAAATTTCTATTGGGATTTGAAATTTTATTTATAAAATAAATTAATTAATATATTTTAATGATTTTTTTAAGTTTTTTACTGATTTTAGTTTTTGACTTGTTGTTTCGCTTTTTTCACTTGAAAGTCTTTTAAAAACTTCATTTATTTTTTTTTTATTTTGATTAGGAATAATAGTTTCATTTTTCTTTATTGTATAATTACCACTACTTTTACTACTATAATTTCCAATTTCTCTTTTATTACTATTAGAATAATTTCTAATTTCATTTTTATTATTTTTATTATTTTTAAAAGTTGAATTAACTCTCTTATAATATTTTCCATGAAGAATAAAAGGTTTATAAGTAATACCATTTTCTTCATCGTATTTTTTTCTTAAATTTTTTTGATTTAACCGTTTTTCCTTATAATCATTATATAATTTTTCAATTTTTCCATTGTCAAGATTTTTAAACACTTTTCTATTAGCTTCTAATTTAATTCTTTCTTCTTCTTGTCTTTGATTATTAATATAAGTACTCATTCGATATTGATTATCATAATATAATCTAATAAAAGATGAAGTATAAGAAAGAGAACTTGTTAATTGATTAGTATTTTCATTTATAGAAGGAATAAAAGTACATGAATTAGATAAATGTAATTCATTACCAAAATTTAAACTTTGAACGTGTTCTTTTCTTCTTTTTAAAAGAGATTTTTGTCTTTGGAAAAAATTTTCTTTTAAAGGATGATATTGTATTTTATCTCTTTGAATATTAAAAAATACTTTATTATGATGTGGAATAATTTCCATTATTGATTTATTTTCACTTTCATATTTAGGAGAAGATGGTTTTTTAGTGTTTTGATTTATATTTTGTTTAATGTGTTTATTGTTTAAAAGATTATCTGATGATAAAATTCTTCTTTTACTATTTAAATATGATATTGATTGAATTGTATTTAAAGAAGTTGAATATTTCCATTTTTGAAAAAAGGATTTTAAGTTTAATATTGTTTTAGAAGATAATTTATATATTAAATCTTTTAATTTACTCTTTTTCATTGTATTCTTTTTAACTAAAAATTGCTTTACTATATTTTGAGTTAATATATTTTTTTGTTCTATTGATAATGAATTTAAATAATTTAAAAGAGATTTTGACATTTGATCAATAAAATCATCAATTAAATTTTTATTATCATCCCTTGTAGAATTCATAGCATTAAACCTACAAACTAATTCTTTTGATAAAATCCCAATAGACAATAAATATTCGATAAAATTATTAATCAATATATTCATTTTTTCTTATTTAAAAAAATCATAATTATTCAGATAAAAAACCATATAAAATTAATTTATATAAAACCCTTAAAAAAATTTAAATTTAAAAGAAAAAAAATTAAAAAGCTTTAAAAAAAAAAAAAGAAAAAAAATGGAAGAATATATAGATTTCAACATAAACAATCAACAACAAGGAGGAATAAATAAGAAAGGTTTAACAGTTAAACCAGAAAGTGATTCAAATCGTCGTGATATAGGAAATGAAGGAATATGGAGTTTATCAAGTAGTAAAATAGGAAATGGAATAGAGCAATTAAGAGATGATAATTTATCTACTTTTTGGCAAAGTGATGATATTCAACCTCATTTTATTTTAATTCAATATTTAAAAAAAACAAGAATAAGTGAAGTGTGGTTATATTTAGATTATAAAACTGATGAAAGTTATACTCCTTCTAAAATTTCTATAAGAATTGAAAATTCTTTTAATGAAATGGTTGATATTAGAACTATTGAATATGAAGAACCTATTGGATGGTTTCCTATTTATTTAGAAGAAAAAAATTCTGATTCTAAAACTATTAAACCTTATATTAAAACAATGACTTTACAAATTATGATTTTACAAAATACACATAATGGAAGAGATACTCATATTAGAGGAGTTAAAATTTTTGCTCCTAGAGAAAATAAAAGCTTTGATATGACTTTTCCTAAATTTTTAAGCAATGAATATACACAATATGATGAATTAAGATAATTATCTTTTTTATTTTTAACTTATTTTTTTATTTTTTTGTGAATATTAAAAAATAATATATAATAAACATTTCTTTATTAAATTATAAAACTCCCGAATATTTAAATAAAAATTAATATTTTTCCCAAAAAAATAAAAAACTTTTAAGCTCCAATGCATATATTAAGAATATATTCATAATTACTTTCCTTTTTTAATAATTTAATAAAATATTCAGAATCACAAGTTCCTCTCACAACACATTTTAAATTTTCAGATGCACAATATAATGAAACATTTTGACAACAATGTCCCGCATCCAAACAAGCAAATTTAAATCTATAAGTAGGATCCATATCTAAAATTTTCCCTGCTCTTTCACTAGGAGCTTCTTTTTTCATATTTGCTAAAACCATTAATGAGAAATTAGCATCTTTAACAAAAGTTTGAGCTAAAGCAATTTTATCTCTATGATCACCTTCAACACAAGGAATTAATTCATTTTTATCTGGATCAAAGTAGAATATTCCTTCTTTAAAAATTAAATAAAATTCTAAAGGATATAATGCTACTGCTGATGCTGCTGTTTTTAAATTTGCTTTTTGTGCATTTTGATGACTGTTTCCGTATGCTGCATATAATATTTCAGATATTTGATTTATTGTTAATTTTTTGGATGGATCATATTCACG
This sequence comes from Isotricha intestinalis, assembly GCA_023807065.1. Classification (NCBI taxonomy): domain Eukaryota; phylum Ciliophora; class Litostomatea; order Vestibuliferida; family Isotrichidae; genus Isotricha; species Isotricha intestinalis. The sequence goes on from JAJJLU010003609.1 coordinate 6,220, forward strand.
AGATGATTTTCTTTCTTTTATACATTCCATTAATGCCTTTCCTTTTGTTAAATCTGGAGGTGGAAGCTTTATTGTTTCGAATTTTAGGAAATCCATTTTTTTTATATTTTTTTTATTTTTTTTATATTTTTTTTTTAATGTAATGGTATTTTTATTTTTTATTTTTTTAATGGTGTATAGGAGGGAATATGTTTATTTTAAAAAAATGTTATATTTTAAAATATAAAATTTATTTATTTGTCATATAATTTATATAAAAATAATATTAAATTTATAAAAAAATCATATAAAAATATTTAATTTATATAGATAAAAAAAAATGATGTTAAAATCAAATAAAAAACAATATGTAACTGATAAAAGAACAATAGGAGAAATTTATGGTATAAAACAACCATTATTTTTCCCACCAAATAAAAGATATCAGAATATTAAAAATATAGTATATACAGGGCCAACAAAGAAAAATGCAATTAAATTAAGTAATAGTATGATATATAAACAAAGAAGTGAAAATTTTCACAGAATAAAATCTTCAATACTTATTAAATTACTTTTAGCTTCTGAAACAAAAAAAATAGAAGAAGATAACGAAGATGATTCTTATGAATATAATCAACCTAAAAAACTTATTAATTTAGAAGAAATTTTATCCCAAGAAAAGAAAAATATTTCATCAGATGAATTAGCAGAAATTAAATTTGTACTTTTAGATTTTAGAGAAGAAAAAGAATATCATAAATGTCATATTAAAAACTCATTATCATATCCTTCAAATTTAATATCTCAAGATAGATTTTTAAGGGAAATGTATATGATGAAAAATAAAGATAATAAAATAATAATTGTATATCATAAAGATGAAAAAAGTGGAATTCCAGTTTCAAATTTATTAACTTTAAAAGGCTTTGAAAATTTATATATGCTTTCAGGAGGATTTTTTGAATTTTCAAAATTATATCCTGAATATCTTATTGGTGCTGAAAAAGATATTTATATTAAAGAAAAAGAAAAAAGAATTAAAGAAAGGGAAATTATACTTGAAAAAAGGAATAAAAATAGAAATAAAAATAAATTTAAACCTACTGATCAATCTATTGAAGAAAGTAATGAGAATGAAAATAATGAAAGTGGATTTAATTCTAATGAACTAATTAAAAATAAATCTTATGATAATTCTATAAATTTGAGAAATAAAAGTCCTGAGAAAAAAAAATAATAATTTTTTATAAGGATATAATTATTATTAATTTTAATTTTCCCCTAAAATTTTAAACTATTTATCATATATTATTATTTTCTATTATTTATAATTTTAACAACAAAAACCTTTTTTCTCATTTTTAATATTTTCATTTTTTGAATTATTATCATATTCTATTTCATTATTTAATTGAATTGAACTACTATTATTACTTTCTTTATTATCATTTTTATTATTATCATCTTCTGTTTTTAATTTATCAATCATTTCTTTAGATATTTTTTCAAAAATTAAATCAATATTTATTCCATTTTTTGCAGAAACTTCAATATAATTTAATCCTTTATTTTCAGAAAAATTTTTTAACTCATTAAATGAAACCTTTCTTTCTAAATCAGCTTTATTTCCAACAATTAAAAGTGAAATATTATTCATAGTATTACTCTTAATTTCATTAATCCAATGATTTAAAACTTCAAAACTCTTTTTATTATTAATATCATAAATTAAAATAACTCCTTGTGTTCCAATGTAAAATTGTTTAGTAACACTTTTATATCTTTCTTGACCACAAGTATCCCATATATTTAATTGAGCTTCAGTATATGGGTCTATTAAAATAGATTGTTTCTTAAAATAAGATACAATTGTACAATTATAACTTTCTGAAAAATTTTTAAGTATAAATCGATTTAATATTGAAGTTTTTCCAACACTAGCTTCTCCTATTAATATAACTTTAAATTGATATATTTTTTTTTCACTACTATAACTTTCTTTTTTTAAAGCAGAAAATTTTGAATCATCCAAAACTGAAAAACTCTGAGAAGTATTATTAGAAGATAAGAATGACATATATATAAAATAAAAAAAAAAAAAATTAAAAAGAAACTTATATAATATAATAAAAAGTTTAATAGAACAAAAATAAAAAAATTAATAAAAAAAATTAATAATCACTAAAAAAATAAGGTGGAGCAGGAATATTACTTTGTAAAGTACATCCACCAACATGTAAAAGTGAAATAGCAGCATAAATAGGACCTTCTTTTAAATCTTCACTTTGAAAACCAATACCAAAATATTCCCCATCTAAAGCAAAGCTTAAAATACCTTTATTCATATCTAAAAAAACACCTAAAGTTCCATTTTTTTTAAATTTTTTTCCATAATTAATTCCAGTTGCATTATTAGAATGTCTTAATTGACCAATACCATAAAAAGCATATCCAAAATCATAATCACTGAAAGAAGTATCATAATTAAAATTAATATTTTTAGTTATTCCTATTTTTAATTCATTTTCTGTTCTTCTATCTGCAATTATTTCAAAATAATGTACTCCATTCATGAAAGGTTTATTAGAAACTATTGATCTAAAAGCATAACATGATTCATTTAAAAATAAGCTTTCTCCATTATTATATATTTGAATTCCTTGTCCTTTATTTTCATTATCCCATTTAAATTCTGTTATTCCTGGTGAATAGTCTAAATCATTTATTGATATTTGATTATTACCACTTATTGCTTTTATCATATTTTTTAAATTATTTATTCTTTTATTACAGTCTTTATGTAAGTTTTCATTTATGGTATTTGTTATAAAATTATGAAACCAATCACATAATTCTTCTGGTTTTAATTTTTTAGAAATTTGTTGGAAAATAAAAGAATATTTACACATTTCACTACAAAATTTATATTCATTACCTCCATTATCATTATCTTTATATATTATTAACTTTTCACTTGGTTTTAAACACTTTTCATTTTGACATTTAGGTAAACCACATATTTCTTCATGTGATTCATATTGTTCTAAATTCATAATTTTATTACAATTTTCGTTAGGACATTTAACTTGTAAAGTATATAATATATTTTTAATAACTTTACCAATAGGTCTCATTATACTTTCTCTTAAATCATTTTTTTTACATCTCATAGGACATTCACTTGTATTATTTCTATTTCTTTCTTCCCATTGTTTAAGACAGCTTTCGCAATATAATGTTCCACATACTGTACATTCTTTAGGTTGACGTACTACATTATTACATATTGTACAAATGAAATCTGGATTTATTGGATTTGAAAATATTTTAATATCAAAACCACCAAATTTTTTACTTGGAATTTGTATTTCCATTTTTTATTTTTTAATTTATAGAATATGAATATGATTAAATTTATATTTTCTGTATTTAAGTAATTTAAGAAATTAATTATTATTTTTATTTTTTTCTTTTAATATTATATATTAGACAATGTCAACAGAAGCAAAATTTTCAATTATAAAAGACGATGTAAAATCAGAAATAAATGATATACTTAATAAACAATTAAAAGATAAAACTTATATTCAAAGTGAATCAAAGAAATATTGTAAAGAAATAGTAGAAGAGGTTTTAAAAAGACTATCTGAAAAATTTAAAGGAATGAAATTTTTTACTCATGTTACAATAGTTCAAAAAGGAGATGGAGGACTTCATTTTGGTTCTTCATGTTGTTGGAATCCTGAAACTGATGGTTCTGCTATTGTTAAATTTGAAAATGATTATTTTTATGTTTTTGTTGGAATTTATGGTCTTTCTGAATAATATAATTTTTTTTTATTTTATTTAAAAAGTTTATTTTCATTTAAAAAATAATATTTATAAATATTACTTTTTTTTACTTTAAAACAATATTAATTTTTTAAAGTTAATTATCTGTGTTTATTATTTCTTTTTCTTTTTCTTTTTCATTTTCTATTTTTTGCTTAAAATATTCTAAATTTTCATTTAAACTTAAATTATCAATTCCTCCATTTTCACTAAATTCATATTCTTTTTCTGTTTTATTATCATTTTGTTCTTTTTTTAAAATTTTAAAATGATTTAAATCTGAAGATTCACTTATATTTACAATTTTACTATAAGTTTGTTTTTGAGAATCTGAGATTTTTTGACTTAAGCTACCTTCTTCTTCTTTTTTATTATCTTCATTATTTAAATCATTTTGATTTATGTTTTCATTTAAATTATCATTATTTTCATTTATATTATTTTCTTCTGATTCATTTACATCATTTTTTTTTTCTTCTGGAAAAGGATTTTCTTGTTCGAATTTGTCACACCAAAAAGGAAAAAGTGACATAAATAAAACAAAGATTATTTCATTTATACAACTAATATAAAAGTTTAAACCAGTTTTAGGAAATTTATTTTTAATTTCTTCTTTTTTATTATTTTTATTTTCTTTTATTATTTGTTCTTTTTTATTTTTACTTTTTTTATTTTTATTTTTAAGAATTTCATTAATGTATTCATTAATATTTTCTAATTTTATTTCTTTTTGTTTTTCTTGTTCAATTTTTTCTATTTCTCTTTTATCATTTTCATTAAGTTTAATTTCTTCTATTTTTAATTTATAATATTCTTCAATTGAAGTTTTAATATCATACCAATAATATATTAATAATAAACTAATAAAAAAAGGGAATTTCCATCCTTTCATATATATACTAAAAACTATATAAGAAACAAATAATTTAAATATTATTTCTATTTTGAAATAGTTGTTTATTGGAAATTTTTCTAAACTTCCTAATTCATTTAAATTAAATTTTTGTTTTTTTTTATTCACAATTGAAATTTTTCTTTTTAAACTTGAAGACATTAAAGGAAATGTTTTAAAAGAAATTTTAGGAAATAATTTACTATAATCATTAAAAATTAATTTTTCTGTTTCTATAAATTCTTCATTTGTTAAAATTTCATTGGAATGAATTTTTGATATTTTATCTTTTAATTTAGAAACATCTTCCTTGACATTTATTATTATTTTATGTGTAGTATTTTTATTAAAAATTTGACTTAAAGTTAAATCATTATAATTATCTAAAGGTTTTCCTTTGTAAATTATGTAACTTTCCTTTCCGTGAAAATCATTTTCAAAAGTTGAATATATAAACTTTATTAATTTTTTAACTTTCCAAAAATGAGGAACTTGGAAAGAAAATATTTCAAAGTTAGGTAAAAATTTAAGGATTATATTATAGTGATTAAGAGCATTGTAATTCAATTTTTTTTTATTCTTTTTATCCATATAAATGAAAAAAATATAATTAAATTAATAAATAATAAACTCAAATAATATGAAATTCAAAGAATAAATTCATTTATTTTTTTTTATTAAATTTATAAATCATTTAAATTTAATATTTTCTTTCTAAAAATAATATTAAATAATTAATGGAAGTAGAATTAATAAATAATGAAAATTCATTTGTTTTTAATATTTCACCATTAATGCCAATTTCTTATTTAAGAACATTATCTCAAAAATCATTTAATATTCCAGAAAATTTAATCAATTTATCTTATCAAAATATAAATATAGAAAAACAATATAATGACACTTCTTTAAAAGAATATTTCAAAACATCATCAAGAATTATAATTAGAGTTTCTGAAGAATCCAAAACATTATTGAAAACATTTTTAAATTCAACAGTAACAGAAAGAAAAACATCAAATTTTATAAAGTTTATTCAAAATGAAAAGAAACTAAGTAAAAAACAATTTGATATAACAAAAACTCGTTTTGGAAATGAAAACGAAAAAAAAAAGGATAAATGTCAAATATGTCAAAAAAGAGGAATTGACATATTTTGCAGAGAAGAATGTAAATTTTTATGTAAATATGATCAAAGTAAAAATCATAATAATTTAAATCATAAATTTATAAATATAGAACAAGGAAATATTGAACAATGTGGATATAATTATCAAAAACAATTAATTAAAGAAATAGAAATTCAAGAAAATGAAATTAAAGATTTAATAGAAAAATCAAGTAAAGAAAGATTAAATGATATAATTGAAGAAGTTTATGATATTCTTGGAAAAATAGCAAATACTGAAAGAGAAATAATGGAAAATTTTCCTTGTCTTCATTTAGATTCAATTACTAATACTGATTATAATGAAATTAAAAGAAATATTTATTCTATTAATGATGATATTTTAAAAAAGAAAAATCCTTTTTCTTATAAGGATAAAATTTCCTTTTTTAAAGAATTACAACATGAAGATTTTAATATTGATAATTTAAATAAAGATATTGAATCAGTGAAAAAAAAATACGATTTTCAAGATATGTTATGTGATATTTTAGAACAAATAAAAAATAATTTAAATATATTAAATGAAACTTTAAATAAAATGTGGAATGAAAATAGATATAATATAATAGCATTTTCCCATGATATGGAAATTATTATTAAGAAAATGAAAAAAAAATTTATAATAAATGAATCAGATTCTGAAGAAGAAAATTCAAAAGATTCAGAATTAGAAGAAATATTATTTGAAAGTAAAAAAAATAGTAATACAGGAATATCAGGAGTTATATTACCAAAGCTTTCAGAAAAAAGAAGAAATCAAAGTAATTTACCTGCAAATATTCCTTTATTTAGTAGTATTAATTTAGATAGAAGAAAAAAAGTGACATCTACTTTAAAATCAAATAATTTTGTTTCAGATTCTGAAGACTCAAGTGAAGAAATAAAAAGCAAAAGGAAATTTCCTCCTTTAACTGAAAGAAATAGAAATAATAGTGAAAATAAAAAAGATTATAATAATAATAGAGGATCAACTTTAAATTTAGAGCAAGTGTTATTAACTGAAAATGATTTACCTAAAGGACCCAAAAGACCTCCTAAAAGAAATAGTATTAGAATGAGTGTTTTTATTAGAAATATGAATAAAGTTGATGCTATGAGTACTTCAAAAATTATGAAAGTCAAGAAAAAAAAGAAAAAATATATGTAAATTTGTGTTTGTTTTTTGTTTATAATTTTTTTCATTTATATTTTAATACGTTCGTATATCTATATTTTTATCATATTTAGGTAGAATTAGTTTTAATTTTTTAAATTTATTTTTGATAATGTGTATAATTTTAAAAATAATTCTGAAATTAATCATATTTTAAATATTTAAAAAAAATTTAAATGTAATATTCCTAAATAAAAATTAATAAAAATTAAAAAGTTTAAAACAATTAAAAGAAATATTTAAAACATAAAAGAAAACACCATTCTAATTATCTAATTGTGTTAACAAAGCCGTACCTCTTCTAATCCAATGATCAGCATTTTTATTAGGAGTTCTATCATCACATTTTAAATAAAAATACATAACAAAGTTAGTAGAATGACCAGTAGTAGAAAGTTCCCCAGCTCTACTACTTGTTTTATACAATGGACATTCATAATAACCAGCTTTCTTTAATTTACTAACATTAATAGGTTCTAACCAAATAACAGGCATTTCAATATGTAATTGTCCAGGTGATTGTTCTCTTAAACATATTCTACTTCTATCCCAAGAAGCACCTTCTAATTGCAATCCATGAATATTAACTCCATCAGCAGGATATATAATTTCTTCATCACCTATTTTTTTATCTAAAACATTTGTTCTAAAGGTTAATTTATCAATTGGTTCTAAAGTCTTTCTTGCATATGTTTGAAGTACTGCAGTATTAAATCCTTGAGGGAAGAAAAATGCAGAAATCCAAAATGAATTTTGAGGACCATCATATAACCATTGAGACATGAATTTTACTCTTAATATTAAATCCTTTATCCAACTTGATAATGGTTTTAATGATAAATATGCATTGTCTGCCCATAATTTCGGAACTAAACCATCTAAAAATGAATGATATACTTTTTCTATTTGAGGAGACATAACTTCTGTTCCTTTTACTGCTAATTCTAAACTATGAAGTGATGAACGCATTATTTTCAATAAATTATTAAATTTATCACATTCTTGAAGAAGGAAGTTTCCTAATGGAGATTTTTTCTTCTTTCCATCATCTTTTTTCTTCTTTTTTTCTTTCTTTTTATCTTTTTTATCTTCTTCTTTCTTTTCTTCTTCTTTTTTCTCTTCTTCTTTCTTTTCTTCGTCTTTCTTTTCTTCTTCTTCTTTATCAGCATCTGGATTAACTAAAATTGAATAAGGACTTGCTCTTGTTTTATCTAAGTCTTCAACTTCAGCGAATTGAGCATCAATATCATATTTAATATCTAATACAATTTCATCTGGTTTTTTACCACCAGAAGAAGAAGTTCTAGGTTGAATACCAATAAGAGGTTCCATAAATTCTCTAACAGTTTTCTTTTGTAATGTAATATTAGCATTATTATTTAAACCGAAAACTTCAGGTTCATCATCTAAAGGTAATTGTTCAATATATTGATTAATAATTTCCATATTATCAACATCTGGAGCATAATAAATTCCAGATTCTGAAAATTTGTAACTTTCATCAAAGATCATATCATCGAAATATTTTTCTAAAATAGCAGCTATTAATTTTTCATCTTTATCATCAGTAACTCTACCACCATAATTAATAGTTCCTACTAAAAATCTTAAAATTTCAAATGGAACTCCTTCAGCAGCATATTCTTCAATATACATATTAAGATGCATTCTTGAAGCTTCTAAATCAGAATTCATCCATTCATAAGGAATATTCCAACCTAATGGTCCGAATTTTCTTCTTTCTAAAATAATAGCATGGAAGAAAGCTAAACCGAAAGTCATTTTTTTTAATTTTTCAGGAAGAGTAGAATTTTTAAAATCTTCATCTTTAATATTAAGGAAAGTCCCTTTTAAAGAAGCACGAATTCCTTTAGGAGGTTCATTAGTGATTTTAACACCACTTTGTAATACAGCAGCTGGGAATGCATTACTAGGCATTGAAGTTAACCATAATCTATAATCTTCATGAATTTCTTCTTCTTTATCATTAACTTCTTCTAATATTTCTTCAAATTTTGGCATCCATGAACGAGCTAAATGGCAATTTTCTAAACAAACCCAATTTCCATTTTTAATACTTTCAAATATTGCTCTTTTGGCTATATCACCTTGACCTTGTCCTAAAGATATATTTATCATGTTTACTCCTCGTAATTTAGCGTAATCTCTTAAGAATTTTACTGGGTTTGCTCCTGCTGATAATATAAATATTAAAGGAGTAGTTTTTAAAGAATCTAAAAATGCGGTTTCTACACTAAATGGAGGAGATTCTAAGAATCTTTTACTAAAGGATGTTTCTATAAAGTATTTTATTGCAAATATTAATTTTTCTTCTCTTAATTCTTTCACTAATAATAATCTATTGAAATCTTGGGATATTTTTTCTAAAGCATCTGGGAATTTATGTAAATGTGGTGATTCACTTTTTAAAAATTCATTAAATGATTTTATATCATCTTGATTGAAGTTTCCTAATATATTTTCTATATCATAGAATGATACTGCGAATTCTTTAAATGAAACTAATTTTTTATATAATTCTAAATCCATCCAACTATCAATTCCCTTTTTATAATAAGGATTATCTTTTTCTATTTTAGGAACATAGTTTCCAACACCTCTTAAGAAGAATTGCCACTCTGAGTCTCCTATACTTCCATCATTTTGTAATTTTGAAGATACAATTAAGAAACTATATAATAATTTATCTTTTTCAAATAAACCTCTTGATATTTTCTCATAGAAACTAATAGTAATATCATCAATTAAAATTTGAACTCTTTTCATAACATCTTTTGAAGCTTCACTTCTATTTAATCTTTGATTAAATAATTTAAGGAAATATTCTAAAGAATAATTATACATAGAATCGATATTAGCTAAAGAAGCAATAGCAAAATATAAAATAGAACCTCTAACAGAAATAGGATGATAAGAAGTTCTTTCTTTATTAATAGTTCTAGCAGTAACTTCAGCTTTTTCTAATTCTTCTTTAATTTTACCAGATTGAACTTTACTTTCTTCTAATTTATCAACTAAAATATCATTATCTAAAATATCACTTCCAGCAGCATTAACAAGATTTAAAATAGAAGCTTCTAAATCAGAAATCATTTTCTTACCATTATTAATAGATAACATAGTTTCATCTTTTTGAGCTTCTAATTCAGGTCTTTCATGTTTAACAACTTCAACTAATAATTGATCTTCTAAACCTTTTCTAGTAACAGTAAAGTTAATTAAAGTAACTTTAATAGATAATTCAGGTAAATAATGTGGATTTGCCATTTTACTAGTCATAAATAATTTAAAACCAACAGTAAATTGAATTGGTTTATCACTTCCCATAGAAAGATAATAACCAGCACCTTGTTTAAAAACTTGATTTGCTAAAATAGGTTCTAAAGAAGAATCAAGTGTTTGTTCAACATTTTCAATAAGACAAGGATAACCATTCATAATAGAGTTTTTAAGTAAATTAAATAGATTTTTATTAGTAATTTTATAAGCATTTATTTTTTGTTTCCTATAATAATTTCTAATCCATTTATTAGCTTGCATTTGAGGATCAATTATTAAAGGCCATCTCTTTGCTCTTACTGTAATAATTGCATTTTCTATTGAAAGTTCATCAGCTGGTAAACCTGAATAATTCCAATCTCTTATTTCCATAGGATCAGATAACATTTCTTGTATATTAAAATCAGGAATATTATCTGGTAATAATCTTTCTTCTATTTCTTCTGCTGATAAAGGAACATATGTATTTTTAATTCTTTCTTCTTCTTGTCTTTTCTTTTCTTCTTCTTCTTCTTTTTTCTTTTTCTCTTCTTCTTCTTTTTGTTTCTCTTCTTCTGTTTTTTCTACTTCTTCTTCTTTCTTTTCTTCTTCTCCATTTTCTGCTGCTTGTTTTTTAGCTTCTTCTTCTTCTAATTTTTTCCTTTCTTCTTCTTCTTTTCTTCTTTCTTCTTCTTCTTCTTCTCTTTTTCTTTTTTCTTCTTCTTCAGGATCTTCTTGAGTAGAATAATGAACTCCAGCTCTTATAACAAATTCTTTGGTAGATTGTAAAAATTCTTTTCTATATTCCATTGTGAATGGACCAAAGTAACTTACTACTGTACTTGATATAATAACATTTGCTAATAAATTTTGAGCTTCTTTACTTAATTGAATAATTTTTTCTTTCCAACGAACTCCTTCATCTTTTAATCCATTTACTAATTTACCTGCTCTTTTCATTTTTATATTAATGTTTTTAATTGAAAATTCTAAATTTGATAATTCTCTATTTGCATTATTATATTCTCTTTCTAATTGTGCTAATTCATCTTCTTTTGCTTTTAATGTTTTACTTTTTTCTTCTAATTTATCTTCAACTTCTTTTAATTCTCTTGTGGCTTTTTCTTGTTGATCCATTTTTGGTTTTACTTGTCTATAAACTTTAACATAATCTAATAATGCTCCTACATAAGTTTTTAAACCATCAGCAGCCATTGAAACTTTTAAGAAATCTTTTTCTCTTATTGTTTCAAATAAATCTCCTAATTGTTTTAATTTTCTTGGATCATTTAATTTTTTAACCATCATTGCTTCATTTTGACAATTATCTTTAAATTTCTTTGTATCATTAATTAATATTTTAAAATCTGAATATTCACTTCCTTTACAATCAAATACAAAACATATATTTCTTGCTAAGGCTAATATATTTTCAGAAGGTTTTTGATATGATCTTAATTGTTTTAAATCACCTTCATCTAATTTTTGTAAAGCTTCTTTAGCATAATCTAATTTAGGTTTTGCAGTTGCCATTTCAGCATCGCATTCTTCTTTAATTTTTAAGATTTCACTTCTTTGTTTATCAACTTCATCTTTTTCTCCTTGAATTTTAGCTCTTTCTTCTCCTACTACTTTCTTCTTTTCTTCTAAAACTACTATCATAGCATCAACATCTTTCTTCCTTTGAATTTGTTGAGGTTCTAATAAAACTAATTCTTCTTTTAATGATTTTACAATTTCATTTGCTTCATTTAATTTCTTAATACCTAATTTATAGTTTTTAATTTGTTCAGGAATAATTTTAATTTTCTCATTATATATATCAATAAACAATTTAATAAATTCCAAATATGAAGTAGGTGTAATATAATAATTTCTTCTTAATTCAGTTCTAAATCTATCAGAAAGTTCCAAAGCTTTCTTTTGAATTTCAACGAAAATAATACTTAATTGAGTAATGACTCTTCCTTCTAAAGGTTTAACAGTATTAGCAGGTTGACCTCTTATAGTTTCTCCAATAGTTTTTAAATATCTTCCAGCAACACTTTTCAAAGCATCATCAGGCCAAACATTAAACCAATCAATAGTACAACAATTGATAATTGAAGGGAATTGAATACATCTATTTCTAAATGATGAACCAACTGGTGAAAAAGATAATACAACATGTAATGAATCTCTTACTGTTGCCACGAAATATTGATAAACACCATCTTTTGTTTCTGGATATTTATTTTCTTTGGCTTTGTCTTTTAAATTGTTAAATATTACTGCCATTTCATCATCTTTGAATAAATTAGGCACTTCACCATTATTTAATATATTATTTATATCTTCTAAGAAACTTTCTTGTAAAATTTGAGTATCACTGAAAAGGAATGTTTGCTTCTTATTATCATTAACACCTCCATTTTCACTTATACCACCACTTTTCTTTAATATTTTACCAATATCTTTTAAAAACGCTTCTACACCATATCCTTTCGCAATTTGTAATGTATTCATTTCTTGTTTTAAAGTAAAAACAACTATTTTTGTTAATGATTGTCTTCCTGAACCTCCTAAACCAATTAATAATGCATTTCCTCTTGCTAAACTTAATATACGTGCAATACGACAGAAGTGATTTATTGCATCTGTGAAGAATACTAATTTCATTTGACCTGCTCTAGATGCAGTATTATATGAATCTAATTCATCATTTATTCTTTTAAGAAGTAAATTTGGATCTGTTGATATTTTATAACATTTTTCTTTAATATCTGTAAATATTAATTGATCTAATGGAGTTAAAGATCCTTTTTGCATTGATAATTTACCTTCATATAAATTCTTTATTTCATTATCAAACCATGGAATATCTTCAGCAAGCAATCTGTCTCTGAATTGACGACTCATTTCGTGTATCCATAAACAAACTAACATTTTTTTATCTGGGATTTCACTTAATCCTGCTCTTACCATACCTTGAATAACTTTACTCATATCTCTTAAGTTGAAAGTATAATGTGATTTAGAAGGAGTAGGAAGTAATTTTTCTCTGATTTTTTGGTACATTGCTAAAGCACTGTCAATTAAAACATCTGTTTCTTTTTCTAAGTTCTTTGTTTGTGATAACCAAGAAGCAACAATTGTTTTGAAAATTAATTGCATACTTTCATTAGATAAATCTGTTATCCAAATCATATTAAAATGTCTGAATAAACGAGGAGTTACAGGATTTCTTCCTCCAGAAGGTGGAGCACAAGCAGCCATTATTATAGTATCTTTAATAGATCTTTTAATTTTTTTTTCATCATATAACATTCTATTATCAATTAATTGACGAATAAATTCTATAGGTTGTTGAGCACCGAATAAATCTAATTGAGGTAAGTTTATATCATCAATGAAATAAATGAATTTTTTTCCTGCTGGTGGTGCAAAGTTACCATTTTTATATATTGTAGTTTTTAATATATCATATATATTTCTACTTGTTGTTTTAGCTGAAAAGTTTGATGATTTATATATGAATCTACCACTCTTTTCATTTTTAAGATAATCCATTATTACAACTGATTTACCTACACCTGTTTCTCCCATATATAATGAATTGAAACCATTATTTGCTAAAATTCCCATAATTTCCTTATATTTAACTGTATCATTTGTTGGAATTAATATATTAAAGAATGGGAAATTTTCATCATATTTGTATGGAACTCTATCTGATACTTTATCAAAGAATCTATCAAATGTTGCATTTGTTATATTAATACATACATCATATATGTTAAAGTCATTAAAGTTAACATTTAATAAATTAAATTTGGATTTAATATCTTTAATAAATGGATTTCTTGATTTATCATCGAGATTAGCTCCAATAGACCATATAATAGCAAAAGCCATTAAATAATTGCAAATATCATTAATATTAGCTGCTTCAGGTTTTATAATATCAGGTTGATAGAAACAAGAAATAATATTTAAGCAACTTTGAGATAAATTAATATCAACTGATGGAATTTTTTCTTTACATTTTTCTCTGATTAAACTAATATATCTGGGAATATATTTTTCTAATTCATTTCCTAAAACTTCAACTTGTGCAATATATTGTTCGCATTTATTCTTAGTAGATGGTTTTTCTAATTCTTCTTCAAGTAACTTCCTTAATTTTTCTTGATAATTAAGAACCCAGCTCTTAATAACAGGTAATAATCCAACATGATGAGGTTCCATATAAACCATCCCACATCTAGAGACAGTAGCAGGTGAAGCAACTTCTAAATCTTGTACTTCAAATATTAAATTCATCATTTTTGGAATTTTAATATTAGATGAATCAGGTAAGCACAATTTTCTAGAATCATCAAGTACAGTATTCATATCTTCAATCCAAGTAGCATCAACAGGACCATCGAAAATTAACCATAATCTCTTTGAAGTACCACCAGGCATTTTTTCTGCATCTTCAGCTTCTCTCATAATTCTAGCGACAATACCATCTTCCCAAGTTTGAGTAATTTCATCCTTTGCCATATATAAATCACTTTTAGGAACAGCTTTAGGATTTAATAAATCAGTATTTATTTTACAATACCAACTCTCATTTGCTGCTAAATCTTTATTTTTACCTAATTCTGTTAAGGTTTTTACTAGAACTTGATATATTGAAGTTTTACCTGTTCCTGTTGTACCAACTATCATATTTCCTAAACGAACCATCATTGTGTCTAATAATTGACCTACTTTTTCAACGAAACCTGGAGTTGGTTTTAAATTTTCTGCTTCTATTATTTCTTTTACTTTATTATTAAATACTTTATTTTCAATTTTATTTACTACTGTTGTTGGGAATAAATCTTTAATAATATCTAAGAATAATTCAATATCAACTTCAAGGAATTTTGGTAAATTTGAGTCTTTCATTGCTCTAATAAGTACTTCAGCTTCAGGGTCTTTTGGGAATTTTTCCTTTAAATAACCAGCTCTAGTTAAAATTGATTTAATACCTCTTAAACCAAAATCATAATGTTTTTGTTTGGATAATTGTTCAGAAGATAATTTAAACAATTGATGCATTTTAACAGATAAATCTTTAGCAGTTTTAAATCCTTTAGAATATAAAGTAACTTCAGCGACTAAAGCATAATCTGGAATCATCATAGCTACAGGTCTAAAAAGAGATTTTAAATTATCAGGTAATTCAGTTCTTCCAGCATAACCAGGATTCATAGTAATAAAGACACCAAAACGAGGTTTTAATTTAATAGTTTTACCATCGAAATCCATAATCCATTTCTTTTCTCTTAAATGAGTTTGAATAGTTTCAATTTGTTGAGCAATGACAGATAAGACTTCAATTTCAATTCTATTGAATTCATCAAAACAAGCCCAAGCTCCACATTCAGCTAAACCACAAAACATTCTTCCCATCATTTTATAATCTAATTGATCAGTACAATTAAATACACAAACTTTAATTGCTAAAGCTTTACTTAAATCTTTTGTTGTTTCTGTTTTACCTGTTCCTGCTGGTCCTGCTGGAGCTCCACCGAAATTAATATTCAATGCTGATGTTAATGTAATATAACATTTATCTGTTAAGGGTGTAATTACCATACGTTCTGGATTACCTAAATATTCATATCCATATATGAAACGAGAATTTGTTTGTTTTATTACTACTTCCATTCTCTCTTCTTGTGTTTGGACATTTATATCTTTTTCCCAATAAAATTTCAAATTTTTCTGCCATTCGAAATCATTTTTATTTTTAACATTTTTTCTAATCATATCACTGACAACAGCTCTAGCATGTACATTGATAATAATTAATCTTTCAACTAATGATTTTTTTAAAGGTTCAACTTTTTCTCTTACTAAAGTAGATAATTCAATAATAATTTCTTCCATATATTCTAAAAAGTCAGTTAATTTACCTCCTTCAGCAATAGAATCAACAGCTTTTTCAACGAAAATTGCCCACATGACTTGATCAATGGTAATAACACATTGACAAGGGAAACCTGCGTAAATCCATTCTCTTCTTGGTTCTTTGAATGCGGGATATTTTTCTAAGCAATTTTTAGTTTTATCATAAACAGATTCAAACATACTTGCTTCTAATTCATTTAACCATCCTTCTATATTTTCTGTTGCAAATAATGTATGTGTTAAAGGAACTACTTCATCTTCTGGTGATACCATTTCTATTATTTCATTTGATGATTCACTTACAAAGTTTACGCATTTTATTCCATCGAAACATTTTGATAAGTAATCATTTACTAAACGAGGTTGACGTGTATTAGATAATATTTTTAAAAGTTCATCATTTGATAAAAAGTAAAAACGAGGAAATGCTTTTCTTTTTGTTTGAAGATAATCTTCTAAGGATTTTTGAATTGTATCTAATTCCTTATGAAATCTTGTTAACATTTCTAATAAACCTTCTTGTTTACATCTATTAATTACAATTGGATCTGCATAAGTTTTTCTCATTAATTCTTTAAATAATTTATTAACTTTAGCGAAATTTTTTGAAGGTTCAGGTAATTGTTTTTTAATATCTTCAGCTGAGAAAATATTTTCTAAATAAATCCATTGTTTTTGAACTAATAACCATTCTTCAATAATAGCAGAAATAGAATTTAACATATTATCCCATTCCTCAACTTTATCTCTAATATCAGCAACGTGTCTTGAAGACAAAGCACCAGCAACTAATTGAGAATGTTCATCTAAAGCATTATATATTTCTTCCACAGAAGCAATAATATATTTAACTTCATTTTTAGTTTTTGATTGATTTTGAATAATAAATTTAATATTAGCCCAATCACCTGATATTTTTTCAATATCTTTCATTATTTTTTCTTGAGCAATAGCAGCAGCACTTATATTATCAATTTTATCTCTTTCTTCTTTAATTTTATCATTGGATATAATCATTCCAAAAGTAGTTGAATTTAATTGTTCAGGAGTATAAACTTCTTCAGGTTTAACAATTTGGAAAAATTCAATCCAATGTCTTTCTTGCATTGAAGTAGATGATAAGACTTGAATAACTGGAGCATTTTGATTCATTGTATTAGATAAATCATATAAATAACTAAAAACTTTATCTTTATCAGGATCTGCGATTTTACTTTTAATATTTGTTATAGAAATATTAAAGTCTCTAATTGCATCTTCTATTTTTTCATTTTTCATTTGATTTATTGTTAAATTTTTCCATTTTTCAGTTGCTTTTTCTAATTCTATTAAAGTTGTCCATAATTGATTTTTTAAATCATAATTTTCATTTAATTTCTTCCATTCATCTTCTATATCTTCACTAGGAGGATATTCTAATGTTTTTAAATATGAATTACTTCTATCCATTTTATTTTTATAATCTTCAACATGATTTTTATAATTCGTTAATATACTTTGAATTTCCATTCTATCTGTTTTATCTTCAAATAATTTTTGATCATTTATTATCTTTTCATTCTCTTTTACAATATCTGCTTTATTTTTCTCAATATTAGATGATATTTCACTTTTAAGAGAATCTTTCTTTGAATTAATTTCATTTCTTTCATCTTTTATTTTCTTATCCATTTCAATATAAGCATTTTTTAAAAACGTATCATATTCATTTAAATCTTTTTGAGAAACAGTATCAATATTAAATTGTTTAATTAAAGTATATATATTCCCAATTTTTGCAACATTGTCTTCTAACTTTTGCATAGTTGGTTGGAAAGCATTAAGTTCTTCAATAAATTTACATATTTTATCAATTGTATTATGTTCAGCTGCTAACTTAGTATTTCCTTCATCAATAGCTTGTTGAATTTCTTTTTTAAGTTGAGCATATGATCCACCAAGAAAATCTTCATATATTTTTTTAAATTCATCTAAATATTTATTAAATTCATCTTTAACTAATTTACTATCTATTAACATTATATTTGGATTGAAATTATCTTTAATATTTCCCATAACTTTTGTTTTCCAAATATTACAATCTTCTATCTTCTTTCTTACATCTTGAATTGACATATTTGGATCAACGTTTTTATCTGCTGTAGCAAATTGTTCTTTTTCAATTTGTAAAGGTTTAAATTCTTCGAAAGATCTTTTTGTATCTTCGAAAATAAAATCGAAGTCAGCTCCTAATTTATCATAAATTAATTTAGTATATTTAGAATAATATTTCGATTTTTCAATAACGAATTTAAAAGCTCTTTTAATTTCATCATCTAAAGTATCATTTGTTTTTAAATTAAGTCTTTCAGGATCAATATTATTTTTATCGTTTTGATTTTGAGTATCAATTAAAAGGATTTGTTCATAATTTTTCTTAGAAAAAATAGAAATTAATCTAGGAGCTTCAATAATAGTATCAATCATACCTTTAAATAATTCTCCAAACTTTTGGAATATAGTATCTCGATTTGGAGTTAAAGCAACATTTCCATCTCCAAAAGATAATCTTAAAGTGAAATAAGCTTGATTGTTTTTTCTACTTAATAATATTTTATTCATTTCAACAAGATTTTGTCTATTTAATTTATATAACATTTCTAAACACATTAAATCAGTCATAGTGACATAATTATCAAAAGCTTTTTCATCAGCAGAAGCCAATTGAATTAATTTTCTTCTCATTCTCTTTTCAAGTTTTAAATTATACATTGATTTATTCTTTAATTCTTGTAAAGTTTTTGAATTTTCAGTTTCATCAATTTCTCTAACATCTTTTAACCTAGTAGAAATATTTCTATATAATTCTCTTAAAGTGTCTAAAATTTCAGTTTCTATAATTTTCTTAAATTCACCTTTAGCATTTTCAAACTCTTTTCTTTGAGTTCCTTCAAAATCAGCCATTCCTGAAGAAGTCCATGCAGTATCACCTACAATTTTCTGTAAAGAAACTTTACTAATTTTATTAATTTGACTATTAGCTTGTATCATTTTTTCAACAAAAGCAGGTTTAGAAAGGAATAATTTCTCACTTAATTGTTTTCTAACATATTGGAATTTCTTAAATCTATTAAAATTTCTCCACATGGAAAATAACTTAAAAGGTAAATATTGTTTAAAATAATTGATTTTTCTTAAAATATTAAACAAAGTAGATTGATACATCCATTCACTTAAAGTATAAAATTCAGCAGCTTGTTCAGGAATTTTATCTCTTCTATTAGCTTCATCAACAGGATAAGCATGTGAAATACCTGTTGGAGTAACAATAAAATAATCTTTTCCTATTTTATCTCTTGGAACTACTTTCAAATCATAAGGTGAAAATATATGTTCTGCAGTATGATCTACTTTCTCACAAAAGATAAATTTTGTTGGTGTTGTATTTCCATACATTGCAAAGAATTGAACTGCTTTTTCACCGTTTGTTATTTTTTTCATTATTTTATCGGTTTTACTACCTTTTTTAACATATAATTCCACTTCTAATTCTTTCATTTCTTCTCTTTGTAATTTTGGATCGAATATTTTTATAAATTTCTGTTTTATTATTTGTTCTACATTCTTTTCATTATCTATATTTTCATTTTGGAAATCATTTTCTTTTTCATTTAAACCTATTGAATCTTCTTTATTGTCTTCTTGCTTTTCATCTTCTTTTTCTTTTTTTTTTGTTGTTAAATGCTTTTTATGTTTTGTTTTTGTTATTTTTGTTTGTTCTTTTTTGTCTTCTGGTAATTTATATTGATCAATTATGCTTTGATCGTAAGGATATAATGATTTGAAATATTCATTGTGTTCTGGCTTAAATATATCTGTCACTTTAAAGATTGAATATTTTTGATTGTTTTCTTCGTCGTTTGATAAAAATTTCGAACGGTGCTTTCGCTTATATTCGTCCTTATATTCAGGACCGATTATCTTTTTGTTATTCATTTTAAGTAAAATTTTTTTTTTTTTGATATTTATACAACAGTTACGATATATTTAATTAATTTTTTTTTTTTAAATGGGGGATTGATGTTTTATTTATAATTTGTTTTATTTTTTTTTTTTTTGGATTTTTTTATATATATTATTTTTCAATTATCAATAGAAAAATAAGGGATTATATTGCTTAAAATTAATTAATATTTTTAGGAAAAGAATTATAAAGATTTAATGTATATGAATATGAATTATATAACAATAAATTTATTCTCCATATCAAGTCATTAAATAAATATTAGTGATTGAATTAAATAACAATGAATGAATAATAAATTTAAAAAACCATCAAATTTTTTGCCAAATAATAATGAATGATATTTTAATATAAAGCAAATATCTTAAAAATAAAAATATGGAAAAAATGGAAGAAAATAAATATGAAACAACAACAATGAATATAAAAATAAATGAAGTATACGCAGAAACAGAAATAATTCAATATTACAAAAATACTTTAAAAAGTTCAATTGAATTATCAATTAAACTTCCAATATTAAAAAATTGTCAAATTAATAAGTTTATAATGACAATGGATAATAAAGTAGTAATTTCAAAAGTTTTAGAAAAAGAAAAAGCAATGAATAAATATACTGATTCAGTATCTTCTGGAAATTTTGCTTTTGTTTCTAATTATGATGAAAATGACACTAATTATTATTCAATTTGTTTAGGAAATATTCCTAAATCAAAAGAATTAATTTTAAAAAGTTATTATATTCAAAATATAACATTTAATGATTTATCATATTCTTTTTCTTTAATGGAAAATTTTCCTTATTTTATTTATGAAGATAATTCAGAAAAAGATAAAGATAAAGATGTATATTCAGTAGAATATAAAAATATAAATGGTAAAATTAATTTAGAAACACTTTCAAAATTAACTAGATTAGTAATTTTAAATAAAACACAATATAATAAAGTTGAAAAAAAATATTCAGATGAAAATAAAAAATGTGAAATTAATTTTTCAAAAACTAATTCAAGTAAATATGATATTCCTTTATCATTACTTTTTAGAACTGAAAAAATGAATGAACCTAAATTATATTATCAAATAGATTCAATTAGAAATTTTAATTATATTTCATTTAATTATACTCCTTTATTAGTTGAATTAAAACAAATAAACTCAAATGAAATAGATGAAGATGAAAATATAAAATATGAAAGTTTTGAAGAATTAGAAGATATTCCTTCTTTATTTATTTTTTTAATTGATCAAAGTGGTTCAATGTCAGGTACTCCAATAAATTTAGTAAGTAAAGCTTTATTATTATTTTTACAATCATTACCAAAAAATTCTTATTTTCAATTAATTGGTTTTGGTTCTAATTATGAATATTATAATAAAGAACCAACAGAATATAATAAAGAAAATATAAAAGAAATTTTTGAAAAAATTAAGAAATTAAAAGCTGATAAAGGAGGAACTAATATTTATTCTCCTTTAAAAGATATTTTTTCTAAAGAAGTTTATAACAATATTTCATTACCAAAATATATATTTTTATTAACTGATGGTGAAATTGATGATAAAGATAAAACTTTAACTTTAATTTCTTTAAATAATTTTAATTTTAAAATTTTATCACTTGGAATTGGAGATAGTTTTGATAAAGATTTAATAGAAAGATCTGCACTTGTTGGTAAAGGAAAGTCTTATATTATTAAAAATTTATCAGAATTGAATAAAAATGTTATTTCTGCTTTAACTTTTACTCAAAGAAAATATATTAATGAAATACAATATGATATTAATTTAAATAAAAAATATGAGTTTAATACAAATAATTTAGTCTTTTCAAATGAAATTTATAATTCTTTTTTTATTACAGATGAAGAAATAAATGATGAAAAAAAAATAGAAGTGAATTTAAAAGGATTATATAAAGGAGGAAAAATAGAAAAGAAAATAGAATTTTTAAAAGATAATATTGTTAAATTAGAAAACGGAGATATTTTAGGAAAAATAATAATAGGTAATTATCTTAAAAAAAATGAAACAAAAGAAGAAGTTAATTTATCAAAACAATTCCAAATTTTAAGTAAAAATACTGCTTTATTTGCAGAAATTCAAACTGAAAATTCACTTCAAGAAGAAATGAAAACAATCACAAATGAAAATAAAGATATTACATACAATGAAAAGGAAAAAGATAAAAAAAAAGAAAATAAATCAATAATAGATTCATTATTTAAAGGAATAAAAAATTTATTTTCAAAAAATACACCAACAATAATAAAAAAAAGGCAATATAAATATCAAGCACCAAAAGATTACGTGAAAAAATTTGCAATACAAAGTCGATATGCATGTGAATGTTCAGCACCTAATTTTGATTACGACGCTCATGTATTGGAATATAAAATGTATGATGATAATTTAGTGTTTGATTGCTGTGATGATGTATCATTCACAAAAGGTAATAAAAAAGAAAGTGCAAAAAAAGCAAAAAAAAAAGAAAAAGAAGAGATAAAAGTTGAAGTTAAGAAAATGAATTTTGAAGAAGTGATTTTAAGTCAAGATATTTTTGATGGTTTTTGGGAAAAAAATAATGAAACTGAATTATTGATTAATGAGAATATTGATGTTTATAATAAAATTGTGAAGTTTTCTGAAGAAAAAAATGTCAGTGATGAAAAAGGAAGTATTACTATTTTAGTATTATATTATATTTTTACAAAAGAACCTTCTAAAATAGAAGAATTAAAATTGATTATTAAAAAAGCTGAGAAATTTTTGAAAAGTTTATATAATCTTAGTTTTGAAGATATTCAAAAAGAAATTAATTTATAATCATTAGATCAAAATTTTTTGTTTTAATTTTTTTTGTTTTTTATTGATTAGTTTAGAAACAATAAAAATTTGCTTTGTTCTATAATTATTTTTTTTTTTTAAAATATCTAGAATTTTCCTTATTTTTCTTTGAAATATATAAATAAATAATTCCCTAAATAAAAACAATGGTTTTTTTCAATAAATAATTTTATTTAGGATAGTTTTGATTTATAATATCATAAATTAAAAACATACTAAATTATTTCTTTCAATAAGTTAAAGAAAATATTTATTTTTTCATGTTTTAGAATTATAAACTTAGATAAAAATTCCCCTTTTAATAATTTTATTTTTTTTTATTTATTTAATAAAATTTAATTTATGTGAAACATCATTAAAATATTTATTTCAACTTTAAAATATTTAAATAATAAAGAAAAAAAAATTTAAAATTTTAATAATTAAATTATATTAATGAGTAAAACAAAAATATTATTTATTTCTATAATTTTTATATTTGTTGAATCATCTCTTATTCAAATTCCATTAAAAAGAAAAACTACTCTTTTCTATATCACAATTAAAATAGGAACAAACAAAGAAATTAATTTACCATTTGGTATTTCAAAACACAAAAGTTTATTAGCAAATCCAAATTGTAAAATATGTGATAAATCATATTTATTTAATCCACTTAATCAAAGTATAAAAATTCAAGATTTTCAATCACAAAAAATACTTTATTATAATTACACTGGTGCAGAATATTTAGATAATTTATCTTTTCCAAACAATGAAAATTTATCTCAAATAATTAATTATATTTCTTTTGAAGATGTTTCTTATATGACAAAATTATCTTCTTATGGTTATTTTTTTCTTTCTTATACAAATTATAATTTTAAAACTTTAAAAAAAATTTTTGGATTCCACTTTACAACTAATTCAAATTTAGATATTGGAGATATTAATACTAATATTATTCAAAATTTAAGTTTATTACATAATTATTCTGTTAAATATAATGAAAATAAAACAGAATGGTATATTGAAGCTGAAGAGTTAACTATAAATAATAATAGAACATTAAAAGAAAAACAAAAGATTGCTTTTGATATATCAAGATCATCATTATATATACCAAAAAAATTTTTTTTTGAACATATGGAATATGTATTTCCAATAAGTGGAAAATGTCAAATAATAGATTTTGGATGTTTTCTTTGTACATGTGATGTTAATTATTTAAAAACTTTTTCAACTTTTAATTTTATTTTTCCTAATAATGAAAACTTAACTGTAAATCCTAAAAGTTATATTCAACCTGGAGATACATCATTAGCAGATCCTTGTTTAGTTAATATTAATATTAATTATGATACCGATTATTGGATTATTGGAGCTGATGTTCTTTTGAATTATTATTTATTGTTTAATGTTGATGAAAGAATTTTTAGTTTATATTCCAATAAAAGTGTTTTAATTCAAAATTCTGAAGTTACATTAATTTGGAATTTTTTAAATATTGCTTTTATTGGTTTATTTATTTTTGGAATGTCTAAATTTTTAAGAAAAAAAAAAAGTGGTAAGTTGATTATACAATAATAATGAAAATAATAATAATTATTATCTGATTGATAAATTAATTAATATAATTATTATATTTAATATAAAACATTTTTATATAATATCTCTAAATAATATTTAGATTGAAATAAAAAAATTATAATGAGCTTAAACAAATAAATTTAATGTAAACGATTATAAAAGATAATATAAATACATATCAAATAAATTTATTTTGAAAAAATAATTTTAATCTTTTTCAAATAATTTAAAATAACTATAATAATGCATAATATAAATGATGCTTCTAATCAATTTTCAAATGTTGTATGTATTACATCTGCAATTCATAAGCAAAACAATAAAAAATATTCAAATAAAAACCCAAAGCAAATAAATTTAAAGGAAAATAAAAAAAAAATCCAAGAAAATTCATATGAAAACATCCTTAATAAAATATTAGAATCTAAAGAAAATTCAGAAATAGTTCATCAAAAATCTCAAAATAATTTAAGAACAGATAAAATAAATATAGGTAAACATAAAAAAGAAATATCAACTGATAATTATCAAAGGAGAAAATCAGAAACTGGTAATTTACCTTTTTATAATGATAAAAATTTAAAAATTCCTCAAAGAAGTGCTTTTTATGCAAATGGACAATTAAAAAACCAATTTTATAATAATAATAATAATAATCAAGAATTGTTTTCTGAAGCTTCAAAACCAGGTTCACAACTTTCTCTTAAGAATAAAAATTCTTTTAAAAATTCACTTATTAATAACAATAAATGTATTAACATTAAAATTTTTAAAAAAGTAGAAATGGAAAAAGTAATGAACTTTGAATTATTATCAGATATTGAAAGATTTAATAATCATCATTCTTTAAAGAATAATCCTTTTTTATATGTGACTAATCAAATTGTAAATATTAATAAAAAAAATATAAATAATATTAATGATTATGATTATATAAAAAAAAATTCAGAGATGATTCAAACAGAACCTTGGGTTTTGGAAAATATGAGTGATATGAAATTTACCATTAATAATAATGTTAAAAAAAAAAATTTTTTATGTTGTTTTTAATTCAATAATCATTTAATGTATAAAAAATAAAAATTTTTTAATAAAATCTGGGGTTTCTTATTAAAGGAAATGTGTCATATACCATGAAAATAACTAAAATTAAAATTCCAATTAAATCATTAAAATTTTCAACTTCATTTGTAAATAAATATAATAATATAAAAACATAAAGAATTCTAAAGGAATTTAACCATATATATTTTTTAGATAATGATATATTTTTTCGATATAACATTTTAAAGTTAACAGCAATTGAAAATATTACTCCATTTATAATATTTATTATTATATAATAGATATTAAATTTGAAAGGATAAAATAAACAATGTATAAAACAAATAAAAAGAATGTAAATATTAATATAAAATAAATGATTATTTAAATTATAATTAATTAAACCAAATTTTAAATCAATTAAATTTATGGAATTTTGACTCAATAAAGAAATAATTGACAACAAAACACCTTTTATAGTTTTTTTTGAATTAGAATTAATAAATTCATTTGATATTAATAAATAATTTCCTATTATACTAGAAAAAATACAATAAACATAAATTTTTGTGAAATGAAATTTATTTTCAATAAATTCTTTAGTCATTACTACAAGAGGAGTTAAAAGAATTAAACTTTGACAAGTTATACATCTTATATAATTTAAAGAATATAAAAAACAAATTAATCTAATAAATTTTAAACAAGCTTTTAAAAAAAACCATCTTTTATGAGGTAATTTCTTAATGTTAAATAAATATACTTTTTGAGATTTTGCCATTAAGATTGAAGTTATTATTATTGCAATTGCTCTTATTAATAACAAATTAAATGGATTATAGATGTCTTTAAATTTAATTATTAAATATTTTGGGATAAAAACTCCTATAGAAAAAAAAATATTAGATATCATTATGTAATATAAACATGTTTCTTTTGAAATATTAGGTAATGAAATTATTTGATTTGATAATATTTGTATATTGTTTTGATTCTCAATATTCATCAATTAAAAATTATTTTTCTTTTAAATTATTCATTTATTGTAAATTATATTTTTTCTTAATTTTAAAGTTTTTTTGCAATTATATAATTATTGAAAAACAATAAATTTACATTTTTTTAAATTTCTCTTTTTTTACATATACATAAGATATTTAACTTAAATATCTTAAAATTAAAAGTGAATCAAAAATATTCAACTTGTTGATTAATATCAATCATCATATTTTAATTTCAAGATTTTTTTTACATGAATATAATTTCCAGAATAAAAAGGAAGAAAGCTAATGACTTGTCCATTAATATATTTCTTAAAATTTCTAATGATAAATAGAAGAAATATATAAATAATTATATAGATAAACCAAAAATAGATAAAAATATAAAAGAAAAATCCTATTAAATCTTAAAAATATAAATAAAAAAGTAAATAAGAATTAAAGAAATTAACTTTAACAAATAAAAAATGATGATATTGAAGAATTTAAAAAACAAATGATTATCCAACTGAAAAAACTAAGAATTTAAATTGTTAAATGTTTATTGAGCTTTTTAAATTTCTAAATCAAGAAATTTTTAATTCTATGAATAATAGAATTATACACTTTGAATTTAAAATTTGATTAATAATTATTAATTTTTTAATTATTTATCCATATGTTAATTTTTTTTTAAAAAAAATAATTATTTCTTTATTTTTTTTTATTTTTCAAATTCCTAATAATTATTTATCAAAAATATAATGCGCTCCAAGTATAATATTTCTTTAATTAAAAAAAACAATATCCAAAATAATTAAATAATATATATCATAAAATCATAAAATAAAAAGAAACAAAAATGTTAAATCCTAAATTTCTTCTAATATTCTTGTTTTTAACCGCATTATCCTCAAAAGAACTATATCGTAATTTACAAGAAGGAACAATAAGTGAATTATCAATAGAAAAAGAAATATCAGTATCAATATCTTCAGAACAAAAATTATATTATTATCTCGATATCACATCAATGAAAGAAGAAGTAAATCAAGGATCAATTTTATTTACTGAATTAGAACAAACATCAGATATTCAAATATATTATTTAATAGTAAACGTAACAACAAAAGATGAAAATAAATTATTAAATTTAATTCAACAAGACATTAAAGATTCAGTTTTTCTTACAAAAGATACAATTAATAACTTCTTTGAAATGTTTTATTATAATTATTTACCTAAAAGAGTTGATGATGCTTTTAATATTCTTATTATTGAAATTGATGGAGCAAATAGTAAAAGCTCTTTTAAAATGAAAGCTTTAAATTTTCCTAAATTTTTTCTTATAAGAAATGATAGAAAAACAGAAAAGACTTTAGAATTTGATCCAAATGTTATTTCTTATTATCAATTTAAATTAGAAGAAGAAAGATATAGAAAAAAAACAGTTTTTATTTATACTCAAAATAAATGTCATTTACTCTTTCAAGGAAATTTACAAACTCAAATCGCAATTGATACTGAAGTTCTTAAACAACAAAGTAAAACTTATTTAAGTGTTTTAAAATTTGATTATCAAATTGATCCTGAAGTATTATTTACAATTAAATTATATTGTAATGAAAAATACCATGCTAGAGTTTTAATTGAATCTACTTCAGAAACAGTTGCTTTATTTAAAGGAGAAAGATCTAGTAAAATTTTCCAAACTGTTTTTTCATATGATCAATTCTTTAATTTTTATTATGTTGGAACTTTCGAAAAAGAAGAAAAAGATTATGAATTATTTGTTAATCAAAAAGTAGGTTTATTTGAAATTAGAACACTTACTCGTGTTACAGATCATATTTTACCAAATGAATATGATAAAAAATTAACCAGTTCTTTTCTTAAATTAAATACAAAATTTGAAGTTATTCATATTTCTCCAATTTATCCTGGAAAAGCAGATTTTATAATTTTTAAAAATGAAGAAAATGTAAATGTTATCAAAAATGGAATTACACATTTTAAAGTTTCTCCGGATGAAGATAAATCATTTACTTTACCAAATAATAATGATTCTCCTATATATTTAACTTTGAAAAGAATTGGAGAAGGATCAGTAAGATTTACATTAAATAATAAAATGGAAACTATTAATAATGATGTTATATATAAAGAATTAACAGGTAATCAAAATTCATTTGTTTTTAATAGTGATAAAGAAGTATTAATGGAAATTATAACTGTTTATGATCAAAATTTATATAATGTTGTTTCTGTTGATGGAGTATATGATGTTAATAGAAATGGAGTTTTAATTCAATTTGAAAAAGGAACTCAATATTATAGTGCTGAAATAGAAATTGGTTTAGCTGAGGAAGATAAAGAAAAAAGTTTAGAATATATAATTTTTACAAATCCTGCAAAAAATGAAAATTATTTTCCTTTAGTTTCTAAATGTGGAAATCCTGTTTCAATGCAACTTACTCCTTCAAATCCTTCTCAATTAATAAGATTAGATATGAATCCTTATGATGAATTAAAAATTGATACTTCATATCCATATTATTATGCTATTGAATTTGTGAATAATAAAGATATTAAAAAATTAAACGTTAGTATTAATTATATTGAAAAAACGAAAAATGACGTTATAAAAGAAGGTTCAATAACCCTTTTTGGAAGAACAAAAAATTATGATCTTGAAGATGCAAATGCTAATAAATATTTACTTGTTATGACATCAAAATGTGTTGGAAAATTAGAAAATACTTTATATATTAAATATCAAGATAATGAAATTTGGAAAGGAACATTAGGCCATAAATATAATATATTTCAATTATCTGCAATTTATAATGGAATATCATTTGATTTAGAAGATAGAAATAATAGAATTTTTGTTTCATATAAATATTTAGAGAATGAATATAAAAATTTAGCAGCATATCAATCTGAACTTGAATTATTTAATATAGTTTATAATAAATATGTTACTCTTTCAACTTCATCTCCAACAAAATTAGAAATAAGTCAACCTTTTAGACAATCAAAAATATCAAGTAATAAAATGTATTTATTAAAAGCTGATGTTTATTCTAAAACTTATGATGATTTATGCTATTTATATTCTGTTGAAAAAGAAGATACACAATCACCAGATAATTTTAAAGTAATTGAAGTTAAAGAATTAACTTATACTTTCAATGAAGATTCTCAATATAATGGTAATTGGTATTTAGTTATAGTAAGTTATTTTACTGAACCAGTTGCAAATCAATTAATTACATTTGCCAAAGAAGTTAAAATTAATAATGGTGTTGTTACTGTTAATGATTCTCATGATTTTGAAGAATTAAAAATTGGAACAACTACAAAGTTAAACAAAAGAAAAAAATATTATTATTTAAATATTACTGATTCAAAAGCAAGAGAAGGTTCAATTTTATTTAAAGGCAACTTACCTACTGAAGAATTATCTATTAATACAGTTTATATTAATACTGATGAACCTGATAATGAAGAATTTTACAAGAAATTACAAAGTGAATATGTTGTTGGAAATGAATTAGTTTACGATCCTGTTAATGACAATTATGAATTATTTTATTTAAAATTCATTGATGACCAACCGGGAAAAAATTTATATTTATTAATTGAAATAATATCATTATCAAATATTGATTTTGATATAACACCAATTGATTTTCCTTTGGTTCATGAAATAAATGAACATGAATTATCATCTTTTAGAAAATTAGAATGTAATAAAGATAATTTTTGCTATCATTTAATTAAAATAAAACCAAGCACAGATGAATTTGGAACTAAAAATGTTTTATTATATATGCCAAATAAAGAAAGATTAATTTATTCTGGTTCTATTGATCCTATCATTGGAGGAGATTCTAGAGATGTTGCAAGAATGAGTAAAGATTATGAACTTCTTGTTCTTTCTTTTAATAGTAATGAAGTGAATGAAATTTCATTTACTATTAAATTATATCAAAAAACAACATATGATATTATTCTAGAAACTACTAGTTATAAAGTTGTATTCTTTAATGATGTTACTAGAGATGAAAAAATTTTCCAAAGTGTTTTTACTTATAATTCATATTTCCCTTTTTATTATGTTGGAACTTATGAAAATAAAAGTGATTTTGAATTTTATAATGAACAAAATATTGATAAATATCAAATAAGAATTATTGATAAAATTAAAGATCATATTTTACCAAATAATTTTGATGAATTAGTTAAACCAAATTCATTTTATGAATTTAAAAATTCAAATTATGAAATTATATATATTAATCCTTTATCTCCAGGTAATTTAAATTTAAGATTTTTCCCAAAAGAAAGTCCAGGTGTTGAAAAAAATTCTTTAAATCATGTTCATTTAAAAAAAGGAGAAAAAAAAGAAATAACAATACCAGACGATGATAATTCTATTATTAATCTTCATGTTAAATCTATAGAAAATGAAAAATTTGAATTGATTATTAATGATAATTCTACATCTGTTGATAAAGAAATTTTTACTACTATAAGAACTAATAGATTTGAATTAAAAGCTGATAAAGAAATGCTATTAACTTTTGTTGTTACTTATGGTGAGTATTATTATCATGTCGTAAAAAAAGATGAAGTTGTTAGAAATCAAAATTATATTTTGATTGAATTTAATAATACTTTAGATTATGGTAGTTATTATGTTACTTTTAAAAGTAAAAAAGAATTAAATTATATGATGCAAATGTTATATACTCAAGATGAAAAATATTTCCCTCTTGTTGAATTAAGTAGAAATCCAATTAACGGAAGAATTAGTGAAGCTAATGATTTTGAAGATATTGCTTTATTTGAAAGAAATCCTTATGATGAATTTAAAATTAATCCAACAAAATATAAGTTTTATTATGGAATTTCAATTCAAGACGAATACGATGAACTTAATATAACTTTTAAATATAATAAGAAAGATAAACAAAATAAATATCATATTCCACAAAATGAATTTACTTATCTTTCAAAGAAACATAAAGTTTTAATTGCAGATACAGATAAAGAAAAAATTTATATTGAAATGAGTGTTTTAATATGTTCAAATGAAAATAATTATCTTTTAATGAATTATGAAAATAATGATGTTTTCAGAAGAAAATTAGATTCAAAATATAATTTCTATAAATACCCTGTTTTATATAATGGAATGGATTTTTCTTTAGAAAATCAAACAGATTCTTATGCTTTATTCTATTATAAATATTCTGATAATGATAATGATATTAATATGCAATTTATTACTGATGTAACTTCATTTGATTCAGTTGGCAAAAAATATATTTCAATTGATAAAAAAACACTTAAATTAAATGAACAACCTCTTCCAAACTTTAAAGTAAATAAAATGAAATTATATTTACTTAAAAGAGATAATCAAGAATATTCAAATAATTATGATAATATATGTTATTTACAAAAATTAGAATCAGAAAAGAGAGATGATGTAATTATTGAAGATTTTACAAAAGAAAAAACTCTTGAATCAAAACATGATGGAAAATGGTATATAATAGTAACTGGAGAATATACTGAAGTTATTGGAACTAAATTATTATTATATTCAGATAAAGGAGAAATTAAAAATGGAGAAATAGTCATTGAACAAGTTAAATTTATTGAATTAAAACCAAAAGGAGAAAAACTAACATTAACTGATAAAGTAGGATATTATTATATGGATATTTCTCAAATGGGAAAAGGAAATTATGGAAAAGAAGGTTCAATTGTATTTTCTGGAGTAACTCAAAGTATGATTTATTATAATTATGAAAGTGAAAAAGACACAAATAAATTTATAGAAAAAATAAAAAGTGATGATAGAATGTATGCTACTTTAAAAAAAGATACTAAGAATGATATAAGTGAATTTTTCTATGAAAATTATATAAGTTCATCTGATACAGTTTATTTAATTTTACAAATTGAAAATTTTGAGCCAAATTCAGGAAAAATAGAAATTCAAGCAACTGAATTTGTTAAAACTTTAGAATTAAGTGAAAATGATTTAGATAAAATTGGCAATTTAAAATGTGATACTAAACTACTTCCTTGTTATTATAGTTTGAAAATAAATCCAAATAAGTATGAATCAAAATATTTAGTTTTTAAAACTAATTCATTAGATCGTTTAATTTATAAAAATACAATTAATCCATATATATATGAAAAGTATGATCAAATAACTGATAATAATATTTGTAATTTAGTAGTTTTAAGTTATAAAAAAGAAAATGAACCTGATATTGTAGTAATATTTAAATTATATAGTTCAAATACAATTGATTTAGAAGTTAAAGGAGAAGCTTCGGATTATAAAATTGTTAAATTTTATGGAAAAAAAAGAGAAGAAAAAGTTTTCCAATCTATTTTCCCTTATAATAATTACTTCTCTTTTTATTATCTTGAATGTTATACTGACAATTCCTTTGATTATGAATTATTTAATGAACAAAATGTAGATACTTATGAATTATATTATAATGAGGATTTAAATAAGAAAATTTTAGCAACAACTTCGGATACAAAAATTCTTCCTAATTCATTTGCAAATCTTAACAAAAAAGCTAATGTGATATTTGTAAAACCAAAAACAGCAGGAAATTTAGTTTTAAGAATATTCCAAAAAACAACTGTTCCTTCCTTTGAAAAAGATGCTTTACATAATGTTCATCTTTACAAGGATCAAGAACAACAATTTACTTTACCATCTTTGGATAGTAGTGAATCAATTTATCTTAGCATAACTAAAGTAGGTAAATGTAAATTAGAATATAAAGTAGGCGAAGACTCTTATAAAACTATAGATGAAAATTTATCAGAAGAAATAAAAAATAACAAGATTACTCTTAAAGCAGATAGCGAAACTTTAGTTCTTATAACTTTAAGATATACTAAAGACTTATATTATTTAGTTAAAGAAGATTCTTCAGAACCAGTACTTAAAGTCAATGGATATAGAAATATTTTAATTCAATATAGAAAAGATATAAATTATGGTTCATCAATAATTAAATTAAAAACAAATAAAGAACTTAATTATAAAATAGCAATCGGACATGCATTAGATGAACATTATTTTCCTAAAGTAAGTTTAAGTAGAAATCCTATTCAATTAAAGTTTGATAATCTAAATGAAAATGAAGATTATATTGGATTAAATAGAAATCCATATGATGAAATGAAACTTTCAATTAATTATTTTTATTATTATGCTTTAGAATTTGATACTGATGATTTTATTCTTGATGTTGAATTTGACTATCAATCAAAAGACAGAACTTATAAACAAGTTTTAGAAGAAAATAAATTAGGAGTTATTTCAGAAACATCAAAATATTATATTAGTAACAAAGAAAGGAAAAAATATATTTCTTTAATGGCTTATGCTTGTAATTCAGGATCAATGAATAAAATTTCAATGAATTATGAATCTGATTCTTTATGGTCTGCTAATTTATTAAAAAAATATAATACATTTACATTACCAATATTATATACTGGAATATATTTTGATGAATCAATACAATCTGAAAATGTTCTTTTTTCATATAAATTACAAAATGATGACAAAGAAGTTGATTCTAATTATATAAATAGCTTAGAAAATTTTAATAAAGGAACTGTTTCATTTACAACAGATTCAGTAGAAATATCACATTCACTTTCATATAAGCTTCATAAGTATAAAATATATTTGCTTAAATCATCAAATAAAGCACATTCAGCAAATTATAATAATATATGTTACTTAAATAAATTAGAAAATGAATCACCTGATCCATCATTTTATATATTTGAAGAAACATCAAATTTACATAAATTTAAAAGTGATTTAAATGGAAATTACTATATTTCAATAGTTGCTGAATTTAATGAAATTATAGCAACAAGACTTCTACTCCATTCAAGTAAAATTAATTTGGAGAATGGAACTGTTAAAAAAGAAGAAATTAAATTTTTTGAATTATCAATGGGAAATCAAGGATTAGAATTAACTGATTCAATGGGTTATTATTATATTTCTACAAAAACTATGAAACCAACTAGTAATAATGAAGGGTCAATTATTTTAAGTGGTCTTAAAATAGAAGACGTAAATAAATTCACAATTAAATATATTTTAACAAATGAAACAAATAAATTAGAAGATGAATTATTAAGCAACTTCGCAAGAATCGGAAATATAGTTTATGATCCTAAATTTGATTTATATGAAATTTATTATCAATTACAAAATTATTATAATTATTTAGTTTTTTCTGTTTCAAAAAATGTTGATTATCCAATTAATATTAAAGCTTCTGATCCTGTGAGATTTAAAGACACTGATCCAGACGGAATAAAAACAATAACAACTTTATCTCATTCTAAAATAGATGTGCCATTTTATATGAAAGTGAAAATGGAAACTTATTTTCCAAAATCAATTTATATAGTTTTTATGTTTGAAAAAAAAGATGCTTTAATTTATCAAGGTGATAGTATAAATCCTGAAAATAATGGTCTTACTTATAATGAAATTACTGATAAAAATGATTGTAAATTTACTGTTTTAAGTTATAAATTTGATAAGCCACAAAATTCTACAATTTATTTTATTGTGAAGTTATATAACAAATTTAATACAATATCTTTTGAAGCTAAAATTGAATCTGTCTTTGAAAAAGTTGTTTTATTCAACGGGAATATGAGAGAAGAAAAAGTTTTTGAATCGATTTTTGGTTATAATAATTATTTCCCTTTTTATTATCTTGATTGTTATAATGACCAAAAAGAAACTTTTGAAATGTATAATCAACAAAGTGAAAATTCTTATAAAATATCTTATAATGAGAAGATTAATGAAAATATTTTTAGCACAGGAACAAATTATAAAGAAATTAGTTCTAATTCCTTTTTTGAAATTAAAGAAAGATATAGTATTTTCTATATTAAACCATTAGGTCCTGGTAATTTAGCCTTAAGATTTTATCCTAAAATAATTCATAAAGATGTTAAAAAAAATTCAGTTAATCACTTCCATATTAAAAAAGGTGAAACAGTGTCTTTGCAATTAGAACCAAGTTTAAAAACAATATATTTAAGTATAACTAAATTAGGAAAAGGAGTTTTAACATTTAAATATGGTAGCAAAAGTGAAGATATTAAAGATGTTGTTTATACAAAACCTTTTAAAGAACAAGATACTAAAATTATATTTACATCAACTGATGATGTTTTAATTGTTTTAATTGCAAATTATGATGATTTTTATTATTTAATTAAAGATAGCATAAATATGAGAAGACCAAGTGATTTAATTATAATTCAATTTAAGAATGAAACAGAATATGGAAGAGTAAAATTATCAATAAAAGGTAAAAGAGAAACTACATATAAATTTCATATGGGATATGCAAAGGATTCAAAATATTTCCCGTTAGTAAATAATAGTAAAAATGCAATTATAAGTCAAATTGATGAATTAAATGAAAACACAGATACATTAGAATTGGAAAAAAATCCTTATGATGAATTAAAAATGTCAAGACAATTTAATTATTATTATGCTTTACAATTTAATTCTCCTGTTCTTTTAGAAGTTAATATTGATTATGTACTAAAGAATAAATTAGGTAAAGCAAATTTAAATGAAAGTGATATTGGTGTGATTAATAAAAAGAGTAATTTTTATATTAATAATTCTAAAAATCAAAAATATATTTATTTAATGAGTTATGTTTGTGGTGAATCTAAAAATGATAATTTAACAATGAATTATGAAGATGATATTATTTGGAGTGGTGATTTAAAAACAAAATATAATTATTTTGAATTACCTCTTATATATAATGGTATTCATTTTGGAATTCAAAGTAATAATGTTTCTTCATTATTTTCATATAAATTATCTAATGAAAAAAACACTGATGGTAGATTTAAGTCAGAAATAACTAATTATAAAGGTGATAATTTAAAATATCTTAAATTTACAAATAATGAAATAAAATTTGATAGTACACCTTTAAAAGGTTTTAAAATATCAAAAACAAATGTTTATTTAATAAAAAAAAATGATACAAATGCAAATAAAATAGGTGATTTATGTTATTTAAAAATGAGAGAATCGAATAAAACAAATGATAAATCATTCTTTTCTTTATCTCAAAATGGAGAAGGATTTAAATTTGATGAAAAAAATAAAGATATAAATGGAGATTGGCTTTTTTCAGTAGTTAGTGAATATTCAGAAGTAGTTGAAACTCAAATTTTAGTTTATAAAGGGGAAATAACAATAAAAGATGGAAGTATAAAAATAAAAGGAGAAAAAATTTCTGGTGGAAATAAGAAATTAATAATTATTGTTTTAATTGTTTTAGTTGTTATTGCTTTGGTTTTAATTGTATTCTTTATTTTTAGAAAGAAAGATGATATTTTAAATGATATTCCTTCTCAAGCTATTTCTTTAATTAATGATGATAAAGAAAATCAAGGTGGAGGGTATTCAAAAATATAATTTTCTCTTTGAAAAATAAATTCTTAATATTAGTAATATTTAAATTTTAAATAATAAAAAAATAACTTTATTTATTATTATCAAATTAAATATTTTAAATTTTGTTTTTTATTTTATCTAAATTATAACCTAAAGAAATCCCTTTTCTTCCTTTCATTTCTCCTTTTTTTCAAGCTTATTGTTTTTTTCATTAAAATATTTATTTATAAATCTTTCAATCTAAGATTTATTTATTTTTCCTTGTAAAATTTTATTTTCATTTTTAAATTATTATCCAATTATATATTAAATTAAATTAATAATTTCTGTAATATATACCAAATATTATTAAAAATAAATATATTATTTACATTAATTATTTTATTTTTATTTATCTTGAGGTTTATCATCCGTTGATTCTTCTTCACTGAATTTTCCTTTTGAATTTAATTGTTTAAGAAAATCAACAGGCATTTTTGGTCTATCTTTATGGGAAAAATCATATTTATTTAAATCATACTTTCTAGTTTTATTAGGATTATTAAATACATTATTAAAAGTTTGTCCTAATTTTAAATTTTTTGATTTTTTATTTCTACTTAAATCTTGTTTTTTTACTGAATCCATTTCTTCATCACTAAAACCATTTTTTTCCTTTTCTTCTAAGACTTTATATATCATATGAGGATTAACATAATTTATTAAGTTATTTTTTTTTGTATTTTTTAAAATCATTTTATTTAAATCATCCATAGATAAATGAGATTTCTTTTTTAAATCATTTCCAATATTTCTACTTTTATTAGTATTAAATAAACTAGTTGTATTCTTCATCTCTTTATTATTTCTATTAACATTATCATTTTGACTAGAATCATTATCACTTAAAATATTATCTTCTTCAATTAAATTTTTAATATTTTGATCTTTCCTTCTATCATAATATTCATATAATTTAAATTCATTTAAATATTTTTGGCTTTTTTTAATTTTCATATATCTTTCAATAGTTTTTAATCCTTTTTTATGAGTAGGATAATAATAACTATCATTCATTTTTTCATAAAAATCAGGAGAATAAGGCGGATTAATTTTTTGTAAATATAAATCTTTCCAATTAAAATATTTAAGCCAAGGATGTTGTTTAATTTCTAAAATACCATTATAACCTAATCTTCTATTAGGTTTCCTAATAATTAATTTATTAATAAAATCAGCACTTTCTTTACTCCAACCTTGAGGAATAAATTTAGAATAAATTTGTATTTGTTGACTCATAATTTGTTCTTTAATTTCTCTTCTATTTCTCCCATTATAAGGTCTTTTTTTAAACATTAATTCATAAGCAATAATTCCAAGAGCATAATAATCAACACAAAAACTATGATTTAAATTACTTAAAACTTCAGGCGCCATATATCCTGGAGTTCCTGAGTTTTCATTTGAATTATCTATATTTTTTTTATATATTTTAGCAATTCCAAAATCAGTTAATTTTAAATAACCTTTTTTATCAAAAACTAAGTTTTCTGGTTTAATATCTCTATGAATAATATTATTACTATGAACATATTCTAAAGCTAATATAATGCAACTTATTAAAAATTTAGATTGTTCTTCAGTGAATTTTTTAGTTAAACATAAATGAAAACGTAAATCTCCTCCACTTAATAAATCTAAGACTAAATATAAATGATCTTTATCTTGAAAAGCATATTGCATGTTTATTATAAATGGATGAAATATTTTTGATAATAAATCTCTTTCTGCTTTTACTGAAACTTCACTGTGACTGTCTATTATTTTAGCTTTTGACATTTCTTTCATTGCAAAAAATTGTTTATATTTTCTTTGATATACTTTCCAAACTTTTCCAAAACCTCCTTTTCCTATTATTGATATATATTCAAAAGAATTTTTTGTTATTATTTCTGTTTTTTCTTTGTTTTCAATGTTTTGATTTAATGAATTTAATGAGTTTTTTTGTCCCATTATTTATTTTTGTTTATTTTATTTATTTATATTCAGTTTTATTAATTAAACATTTTTTTTTGAGCTTTTTTTAATTAATCTTAAAATAAAAATACAAATTAATCTATGTTTTAAAATTAAATGATTTATAAATTAAAAATTTA
Organism: Isotricha intestinalis; assembly: GCA_023807065.1. Lineage (NCBI taxonomy): Eukaryota > Ciliophora > Litostomatea > Vestibuliferida > Isotrichidae > Isotricha > Isotricha intestinalis. The sequence goes on from JAJJLU010003609.1 coordinate 45,562, forward strand.
AAAATTGTTTTTATTATAATCTTTAATAATAAATTCTTCATTAAATGTGTTGTAAATCTATTGCTTTATAAGGAATTTTTTCAAAATTATTAAAATTTTATTTGATTGTCTATTAAAAATAAAAATTAATAAATATATAAAAAAAAATTTGAAATAGATTTTTTTAAAACCAAAAAACTTAAAATTTAATTGTAAAATATTATGGAATGTCTTGGGTTCCACGCGAACAATTTTTTATCATTTTTAATTATTAAGTGTTTTTGAATTTTTTATTTTAAAACTTGATATTTTTCTGATTTATCAATTTGATGAAAAATTAAACAAGGATCATTTATTTTATCGAAATTTCTCCGTTTTATTTGTAATATTGAATAAAAAATTCATTTTCTTGCTTAAATTCTTAATGATTCATTTTCAT
>JAJJLU010003610.1:0-45939 GCA_023807065.1 Isotricha intestinalis
AAACAACACCCCCCCCCCACAAATTGTTAAAATACGGTAAATATATATGATATTTTAAAATCAAATGAATATCTTAAAAAAACTAATGTAAATATTGATGTTTTTTAAAAGAAATTATATATTTTTTTTTTAAAAAATATCTAATTTCATAATATTTTAAACATATTTAAATTCTTATAAAACTGAAAAATTAATTTAATTCTGATTTAGGAGCATTGTATCAAAAAATAAAAGATAAAAATAAAATGGTATTTATTAGAAATCAATCAAATTTGAATGAAAGACAAAATAATCAAGATTATCTTATTAATTTACTTGAAGATATGTGTAATAAAATCACTCAAGCTAATGACATTCTTTAAACTCCTTTATTTAATTTTTTTTTTGATTTAAAACTTTTAAAATTTTAAAAGGAATAAAATAAAATTTTTTTTTATAAAAATATTTATATATATATTTTAATTTATTCTTCTTTCATAGAATTATTTCTTTTATAAATCATTTTTAAATTAGTTCGAATAATTTTAAATTGTTTATCTAAATTTTCTTCTTTAGACAATTTTTCATTATCTAATAAAGAAATAATTTTTTCAACACCTTTCTTACATTTATCCTTTTCAATTAATATTCTAATATTTTCTAAAAAACCTTCATATAACCCTAATTCAATTCCTTTTTGTACTCCTTCTCTAAACCCTTCATTATAAGAATCTTCCTTTGCCCTTTGAATTCCTTCTTTAACTCCAATATCATAATATTCTTTTTTTAATTTAATTTCCTCTTCATTATTAAACATAAAATATTTATATTAAATAAAAATAAAAAAACAAAATATTAAAGAATATAATCAAGTAAATTATCTTATTCTGAACAATAGAGCATTTAATAAATGTAAATTAAGTATAATATTCAGGTTGATTTTTTAAAAAATATTTCCTATTTTTAAAATCTTTTTCAAGAATCCAAAAGCCAAAATTTAAAGGATTTTTTAATTGTTGGCAATCTTCAATAGTCATATCAGTTAGATATCTTAACATTAATCTCATAACAATAGAATGAAAAATAATAATATAATTATCATATTTTTCTTTACTAAATTCAGTATCTTTAAGTAAATCTTGATAAAAAGAAATTAACCTTAAATTTACATCTGCTCCACTTTCTCCGTTTAGAAATCTATAATAAAATTTACCAACCCAAACTCTTGAAAAATAACTTTTATCATCATAATAATGCAAATTACCAAATTCTTGTTCTCTTAATCTATGATCATAATAAACTAATTTTTTATTATTTTTAAAACTTTCTAATATATGAGAATAAGTTTGTCTTGCTCTTAAATGAGTAGAAACATAAAATTTAATTGATTCATTATGAATTATTTTTCTTATATTTTTTCCTAATATTTTTGCTTCTTCATGTCCTTTATCAGTTAATGTTACTCTATTATCTGGAATTTTTTCATTTAATCTTTTATTTAAATTTGCAATTGATTCTCCATGACAAACTAAAAATATTCTTTTTGGCATTTTTCTATATAAATAATTTTGATTATGTTCTATTATTGAATGAGATATTTTTTCCATTAGTGGATTGTAAAATATGTAACCTGTTGATAGGAAAGATATTGGAATTATTAACTTTTTACATATTGAAGATGGGTTCATTTTTTTTAAAAGGTTTTTATAAGTATATATTTATATATGTATTTTTTGTTATTTAATTTATTATTTATTTTTATTTTTTTTATATTATTTAAAACTTACTTTTTCTTTTAAGGAATCTAAAATAATGATTATTTCTTCACTTTTTCTTTTGAAATCTTCTATTTCATTTGATATTTCTATAAATAATTTATCTAATTCATCTTGATTATTTTTATCACTTAATATAAATTTATCAACAAATAAAGGATAATTAACAATCATATTTAATATTTTATAAATTTTACTCATATATTTATTATCATTTAATCCAAGGAAATTATATATATCTTTTATAAATCTTGTATGTGAATTAATTGCTTGATCAATTGATGTAATATTTGATAATGTAATTTCAAATTTATTTATAAATTTATCGATTACAAAATGAAAAACATAAAATTCTAATGAACTCGCAAAATCCATAATAAATAATCTATAACTAATGAAATATTTTGTAAATTGTTGTTGATAAGGAAAATCAAAGAAAATTTTTTTCAATTTTTTATCTAAATTTATATCTCTAACTAAAATAAAACTTCTTTTTAATTTAACTATAAAATTAAAAACACTATTATAATTTTTCATAACATTTTCATCAAATAAAATACTTGTAGGAAGAGGAGCAATGTAATTTAAATTAATTAAATCTTCTGAAGAATGATGAATAAAGCTTTTAACGTCATTAAATGATATATGAATATTTTCAACAATTTCATCTTTAAATTGATTTAAATCAGTACCTAAAGTACTTGCTAATTCATTTATTAAACTTTTTAAAAAAAAATTATTTTCCATTGTCAAAGTATTTTCAGATTTAACTTTATTAAAAATAAAATTGTTTAATTCTATTATAAATTTATTCATACTAAATCCAGCTTTAAATAAAAAGATAAAAAATACTAAATCAAATTTTGATTTTACATTTAATCTATCAAATAAAACATTTAAAAATTTGGAATTCATAATTTTATTCATTTCGTTTATTTTATTTAAAAAAAGATGATTAATAATAACATTAATATTATAAATTTTAATATTTTCTTTATTTCTATTTTTTGAAATTTCATTTATTGTATTAAATATTTTAGTTACATCTTTATTTGTTAAATTATTATATAAAGGATTTATTTGTGTAAGAATATTTTCTTTTTTTTTAATAATATTATTTTCAAAAATATTTAAATCTTCCATTTCAATATCATTTTCATTTATTAATTGATTTATATTATTTGTGTCTTGTAAAAAATTGATTAAACCTTCTTCTTTTTTTTCTTCTTGTTTTTCATTTTGATTTTCTTTTATAAATTTTAAATCATTTAATTCTTTTCCATTTTCTAATATTTCTAATTTTCTAATTTTTAATTTTTCATTTAATAATTTTAATTCATTAAAAGAATCATCTTGTTTTAATTGTTTTTTATTAAATAAATTTTCAATATTTATTTCATTGTTTTGTTCAAAAAAAAGTTCTTTATTAAATTCATCTGAATAATTAATAACATTTAAATTTTTTATTAAAAAAGTAATTTTCCCAGTTTCTAAAATTTTAAAATGAATATTATTTAACATAAAAGGAAGCGGAACACAAGCAACTTCTTTTTTATTTAAAGGATAAGACTTTATTTTAAAACATTCAATCCAATTTAATATTTTAAATCTTTCATTATAATTAAATATAATTTTTTTATCATCTTTTTTTGTAAAAATATGATCAATAAAAAATTCATTGTATATATCAATTAAATTCCCATTTAATATAAATTCATATATAAATTTGACATAAATTTCCATAATATAAATAAATATTTCAGTATATAATTCATTTTCATAATTCGCTCTCTTATACATCATATCTATTAAGTATTTATCTAATAAACAATTTGTTATTTTTTTTTGTTCTTTTATATTTTCTTTTAAAGAAATTATATATTTTGACAAAAATGAAAAATATTCTTCTATAAGAAAAATATTTTCTTGATAAAATATAATAAATCTCATTATTGTAATTTTATGCTTTTTATATAGAAGATATTGTATATATTCATTACTTTTAAGAATTAAATTATTTAAAAAATGACATTTTGATATTGTATGAATAAATAAAAAATTCTCAATTTTTATATTTTCAATTTTTCCTTTTTGATAATAAAGGACTTTCATAAATTGATCAATTATTTCATCTCTAATTTTGATAAATTCTCTAATTATAGAAATAATTTTTTGAATAATTATCGTATTAATACCATATTTTTCAAAAATAAGATGAATATTTCTTAAAAACATATTTTTATTCCTCATAATTTGTAATTGTTTTAAAATATTTATCAACAAATCTTTTGACATATCTAAAGGAGAATATTTTTCAAATTTATCTACAAATATATTTTCATTATTAATATCTTCTTCTTCAATGAAATGAGTAAATAAATGAAGAATATCATTTAAAATAAAATCATTATCAACATAAGTTAATTTTTCTAGTAAATCTCTATTCAATCTTTGATTTAGTTGTAATAAATGTTCATAAAAAATTTTTGGCATTTTCTGAAAATAATCATTATTAGTAAAAAGCTTTGAATATGAATTAAATAAATAATTACTTTTATTATTATTATTTAAATTGAAAAAATTTGGAATAATTTCTTCTTTTTTATTATTATTTTGAAAATTAATAAGTTGATGATTATTATTTTCAATTTGATTTATTTCTTCTTTATTTGAATTTTCTATATTTTCTTCATCTTCATCTTCAGTCCAACTAGGAGTTTTTTCTTTATAATCAACTTCAGGAATATCAACAGTTCTTTCAATTTCAATAATATATTTAGCTCCTTCTTCATCAATATTATTCATCATTTAAAAAATTTAAAAAATAAATAAATTATTTTAATTTATTAATTAATGATAATTTCAATATTTAAATTAAAAAAAATAATTATCCCATTAAAAATAAAAAAAATGTCTTTTACCACAAATAAACAAAATGATCCTCAAATAAACAGTGAATACTTAATAGAAATGTATCAAAATTTATTAAATGAAGAAAAGGATTTAAAAAGTTTATTTGGGTATATGGAAAATCAGACAGATATAAATGAGAAAATGAGAGCAATGTTAATAGATTGGATAATAGATGTTCACTTTAAATTTAAATTAAAATCAGAAACATTATTTTTAACAGTTTGGTTAATAGATAAATATTTATCCGAAAAACAAATGAAGAGAGGAAGACTACAATTATTAGGAGTAACTTCAATGCTTATTTCTTGTAAATATGAAGAAATTTATTCTCCTGAAATTTTTGATTTTGTTTATATCACTGAAAGTTCTTATGAAAAAAAAGATATTATTAATTTAGAATTAGAAATACTTAAAATGTTAGAATTTAATGTTACTATTCCAACATCAAATAACTTTTATGAAATTATTTCTTCTCTTTTAAATTTTAATAAACAGGAATTTTATTTAGGAAAATATCTTTTAGAATTATTTCTTTTAGATTATAGAAGTTTAAAATATAAACCAAGTGAAATTGCAAATACAGTTTGTTATATTATAATGAAATATAGAAATAATAATGATATTTCTATCTTAGATGAAGGAGCAAATGATTTTATTTTAAATTATAGAAATAATGGAATGAATTATAAACAATGTTATGGTGATATTGCTTTTCTTCTTGAAAATTTAGATTCAACTCAATTATTATCAGTAAAAAAAAAATATATGACATCAAGTTGTCATAGAGTAGGAAGAGTGAGAAAAATATATATTGACAATCCTTCAAAATGCAAAATGTAAATAAATAATAAAATATTATTTATTATATAATTAATAAAAAATATTAAAAAAAATAATTATTTTTTTTCTATTTTCTCTTCAATATTATCATCTTTCCATTGTCCTTCAATTTCAGAACCATCATTAAATATATATTTCCCAAAACCATTTTTTTTATCATTAACCCATTGTCCTTCAAATTGATCTCCATTAACATAAAAATATTTTCCTTTCCCATTAAATAATCCGTTTTCAAAAGAGCCAATATAACAATCTCCATTTAAAAATATATATTTCCCTTCTTTCATTTCACCATTAAAAAATTCTCCTTCAAAAGAAGAACCATCATTAAAAGTAAACAAACCTTTTCCTTCTTTTTTACCATTTTTCCATTCTCCATTGTATATATCACCATTATTATATTTATATATTCCTTTCCCATTAAAAAAACCTTCTGAAAATTCACCAATATAATTTTCACCATTTGAAAAAGTATATTCTCCGTTTCCATGTTTTTTATTATTTAATATTTCTCCATGATATGAATCTCCATTTCCAAATTGAATATTAATATGTATTAAATTATTTATTTCATTTTGTAAAAGTTCATTTTCATCTAAATTTGACATTTTAAAATATTTTTTTAAAATAAAAAATATGTCTTTAAGAAAAGAGGTTGAAGCTAATCAAAAATTTAATATTATTATACAAACTTATAATCATGTTATTAGAGAATTAGAAGTTTTCCCTGAAATGACTATTGGACAGTTAAAAGTTTTAATTGAAGAAAAATTAATGATTAAAAAAGAATATCAAGAATTATTGTATTTGGTTTATAAATTAAATAATGATGAAAAACAATTAAAAGATTATTATATTAGACCTAAAGGAATTATTTTCTTAAGAGGTTTTTATTTTCCTGTTATTTTCGTTGATTTTTATGAAAAAAAAAATAAAAATATTTTATCTATTAATATTGCTGAACAAATTCAATATATAAAAGATGAAATTATTCTTCGATTAAATTTAGAAAAAGATTTTAAATATCAATTAATTTTTAATGGGAAAATATTAGAAGATGAAAATTACTTAATTGATTATAATATTCAAAAAATGCAAACAATATATTTTAAATAAAACTCAATAAAAAATTGTATTATAATTAAAAAAATAAAATAAAAAAAGTTAAAAAACAAACAAAAAAATTCAAATTGAAAATTTAAGGTTAAAGGTATTTTTTTAATAAATAATTTCATTACTTCATTAACAATTTATTTATCCCAATTTAAAAAAGAAACTTCTCAACAAATTTAATTACTCTATTCTCTTCTAAATCAATTTTATTTCCTATAATATTTTAGAAATATTTACTTTATATTCTTTTACTTTTTCTTCACTTAATATCAAAAATATATGTTATTATTTTAGTGCAAATATTCTTTTGAGCCTTTTTCATTTTTATCTTTTGGTCTAAGGAATTTTCATTTATTTTTTTTTCTATTTTTGTTATCGTTTTAAACATAAAGACTATTTAAATTTATAATATTTTTCTTTCAAATATATTTTCACTAAATCTAAATACTTTTATTCTTCGATTTATTTGTTTAGATGCTTTGTTTCCATTTAAAATATATGTATTTAATTATATTAATTTTATTTATTTATTTTATATTTAATTTATTTTTACATATGTTTTATTTTATTTACTTGATTTATTTGTTAGCAATTTTTTTTAAATAAAAGATAATCTTTTTTGTTGTTGAAAAAATTTTAGAATTTTTTGTCTTTTTATTGTATATCTGATTTTTGTTTATATAATATATTGATTGGAAAAAGGAAACTAATAGATTTTTTGATAAAAAACAAAAAATATTAAAAAGAAAAAAGATTTATTAAAAAAATATCTATATTATAAATAAAACATATTGTTTATTTGTGTATGATTGGTAAAAATCAAAAAATATACAGCTCAAAAAAGTGTGTTAATTTATGTAATTTAGTTTTTTATTTCATTTTCATAAATTATCTTCCATAATTAATTGAAATATATGAATAATTATCTTTATTCAATATTGATATTTACTATTAATAATTGAAATTCAAAAAAAAAAATTAAAGATAATTATTATTGCTACATATTATTAGAATATTATTTCTAATAGGTAATTAATTAAGCTACTTATCCTTCATTTATTTAATCAATTTTTTCATATTTAATAAATAAAAATAAATTATTTATCTCTTTATTATGATATTTAAACAATGAATTATATTTTTAATCAAAAAGCGAAGGATAAGATTTTTTCCATAAAGTTATGATTCCATTCATGTCATAAGAAATAATTAATTCATTTTCTAATTCAAGAAAGCCATTAATCGCTCCACTATATTTAATACTATTAATTTTATTATAATTAATTATATCAAATATCATTATACTGTTATTACCTCCTATTAAAATAGAATTTTCTTTTTTTAGAATAAAAAAAGAATAACAAATTTCTCCTGAATTATCAATAGAATGAATAATTTTTTGTGAAGAAATAGATATAATTTTAATTTTATCTTTTTTGTTGGCATTATCATCTCCTCCAACAATAATTCTATCTTCATCTAACCTACAAATAGCATTTGGATGATAACATCTTGCTTCTGAAATTTGAAATATTATTGATAATCCTTCATTTTTTAATTCTGAATTATTATCATTTAAATCCCAAAATTTAGTTCCTTCAGATGTATTACAAGTTGAAACTAATATATTTTTATCCTCTAATAATATTCCTCCTGTTAATTTTTGATGATTAAATAAATGGAATAAACATATAAATCTATCATCTTTTTCTTCTAAAATTTGAATATCTCCATAATAAAGAAATACAATTATATTCTTTTTTGAATTGTTTTTTCTATATATTATCTGAACTATTTTATCATCAGTTGCTGTTAATTTAAAATCTTTATTCTTGTCTTTTTTATCCAAATAACTGAATTCAATCTTTTTAAAGTTAAATTTTTTCTTTTTTTCATCCTTTGTTTTTATTTTATCATATTCCCATATAAGAATACTATTCTCATCGCTGGTCACAAAATTATTTTGATTTTTTATACTCAAACATTGAAAATATTCAAATGTTTTTTTATTTTCAATCAAAGGAATTCTTTCTTTAAAGTTTTTACTTTTACTGAAATAAATATTATCTCCAGTATAAATTAGTTGACCGGATTGAAGAATATCCATTTGTGTTATTGAATTTAATGTTTCAAATTTTTTAACTTCTTTTAGTTCCAAATTAAAGAAATTCTGATTGAAACTTTTAATTTTTTCTAATTCTGATTCCAATTTTATTATTTTTTTTTCTAATTGTTGAATTTTTTTTTTTAATAATGTATTTTCAATTATTATTTGAACATTTATTTTCTTTTTTTTTAAAGTTTGTTCCAAATTTAATATCTCTTTATCTATTAAAAAAAAGTGACGAAATATAATACGATAAATATCTTCATGTTCAACATCTGTTTTTTGGAGAATAATTTCTGCTTTAAATTGTTTTATTTCTTCAATTTTGTCTTTTTCAATAAAAATATTCCTTTTTACATTAAACTCAAATTTAATTTCGTCTTTATTTAAAAAATTAATTGAATGAAATTTTTTATTAATTAAATTAATTATATAATCTTTGAGAGCATAATAATTTTGTGATTGGTCTTTAAATAATTCATTGTTTTGAAAAAAAGAGAAAGATATTATTTTTTTATATTTTCTTAATTCTATTGGATTCAAAAAAGAGAATTCAATATATTCATGATTAATATTATCTAAAGTTAAAATCCACTCAACGTTATTGAATATAATATTTTTTTCTTCTTTTTTGAACAATTTATTGATCGTATTATTAAATAAATTTGACATCTTTAGCTATTTAAGATTATTTAATATATTTTTAATTTAAATAATTTTATATCAAATGTAAGAATTATTTTTGTTAAACCCACCTAAACGTTCATTTATCATCCATAATTGTTCTATTCTTATTTAATGATTTTCACATATTATGTTTTAAGGTTTATCATTTTTGATTATTTGAAAAATTTAAAATTCTTAAATCTTATTATAAATAAATTAAGTTATTTTTTATTTTTTTATATTAAAAATTATGCAATTCATTTATTAAATATTTTAAAGAAATAAAAATGCAAATGAGGAATATCCTTCTGATATTTATTATTACTTTATCATATATTGCATCTCAAAGTTCAAATGATAACATTGAAAATGAAGAAGTAACAAGAACCATAGATTTAAGAAACAGAATAATTCATATAAAAAGTGAAATTCAAATTCAAAACAAAAGCCCAGAACCATTAAGCAATTATATATATTTAATCCCGAAAAACAGCTCAAACTACTTAGTATATTTTTCCTCAAAATTAAATGGAAAAATATGTAATCAAAAAGAATATAACGAAGATTCAGATTTCATATATTATAAACTAACATTTGATCCAATTCAACCTCAATCAAAAAAAACATTAACAATAATAGAACATTATTTTGAAAAATTAGAATTTCTCCCTAAAAAAATAACAATAAAAGAAGACCAACTATCACTTTTTAAAGACAATGGAAACATCCCTTCAATATATCCAACATTAAGAACAAAAACAACAATATATATACCAAAAGGAGTAGAAATAAAATCATATACATTATTAAACGCAAATAAAAACAATAATGAAATAACATATACATATGAATATATTAAGCCTTACAAAATAAATCCAATAAAAATTCATTATCAAGATAACAATCCTTATATAGTAATGAATAAAGCATCAAAAACATATCAAGTATCTCATTGGGGTAATATAGCAGTAACAGAGGATTATCAATTAGCAAATATAGGAGCAAAAATAGATGGTGAATTTGGTAGAATAGATTATAATCCTCATTTTAATAAAGGTGGTAAAAATGCATTAAAAAAATTTAGAGCAATATTACCTTTAAGAGCTTGGGGCTTATGGTACAGAGATGAAATTGGTAATGTTTCTACTTCAAATGCTGTTAGAGAATGGGATAATGTTAAATTAGATTTAACTACAAGATTCCCTATTTTAGGAGGTTGGAAAAGTAATTTTGGAATTGGATATAATTTACCTAGTAAATTCCATGTTAATACAGATAATAATGGTAATTTTGTAGTTAATTTAACTTTTGGAATGCCTTACAAAGATTTACTTGCTAAAAATTATTCTGTTGAAGTTATTCTACCTGAAGGTGCTGATAATATTAAAGTTAATTTAAATGTTGATGGACATTATGAAGTTGTTAATAATAAATTTTATGGATGCTTAGATTTGTTTGGAAGAAATTCTGTTATTATTTATATGAGGAATGTCTATGATATTCATAAAGTCTTTTTCCAAATTCAATATAGATATAATAATGTTATGCTATTTGTTAAACCTGTAATTTTGATTATTTATTTCTTTTGTATTTTCCTTGCTTTGATTTTGTATTCTAGAGGAAATTTGTCTTTGAAAAAACATGATATGAAAGAAAAGTTAGAATAATTTATTATTTAAATTTAAAAAATAACTTTTTTTAAACTTATTTATGTCTTTTATTATTTTCTAAAGTCGAATATTTGATATTTAAATTGAACTTTATAATTTAAAACAACTTAAAAAATTATTTTTAGAATTAATAATTATTTTATTTTGAAAAATTAATGTTTTTAAAGTTTCTATAATTCAAAAATTATTCTATATAAGAATTTTTTAAAAATATATTAAATTAAATATTTAATTATTAATATAAAAATTTATTTTTTTGTTAAAACATTTGCTCGAGCATCAATAACATTTTCCAAGGTATTAGCAGGCATTATCCCAATATTTGAAATATATATATTTTTTTTTCTAAAAGAATTAGAAGTATTTGAACGAAGATTATTTTTAGGATTAGGAATATTTATTTTTTTAAATTTATGCTCCTGTTTTTTTTTTTGATTTTGTTTATATTGATTAATATCTTCTTTTACTTTATTTAAATATTTATCATTTGGCTCTTTTATAATATCTTGAAATCCTTGGAAAACTTTATAAGAATTATTTTCATTTTCTTTATAAAAATCATTATTTAAATCTTTTTTTATATTTACTAATGATTTATTTTTTGAAAGTTTTGATAAATTTAAATCTTCAATTTTATCTAATCCAAATAAATTTAATTTATTTTTTTCACTTGAATTTATACTATTATCATCTTTAATATCAAAAATACTTTTATAAGATTTTTGATATTTGTCCTTTAAATTAATTATATTTTGAGATGAAAGAATAGAATTTAAATTATTCATATTTATAATATTATTATTTATATTTTTTTTTCCATTTTTTTTCTCTTCTAAAACTTTATTTTGAATTTCATTTATTTTCATTTTAATTTTATTTACACTATTATCTAAATTTATATCATTGTCATCTAATATAAAAGGAGAATCTTGTGTTTTAATTCTTCTATGATAATTAATTTTCTTTTTTTTTATATTTTCTTCATTTTTTTGATAATTTTTTAATTGATTTTCTTTAATTTGAAATATTTGAGATAAACTAGTATTTCTGGTCAGATTTTTAATTTTTAAAAATTGAATAAAATCATCAATTTCATTTGTTTCTTGATTAAAATTTTTATTGTTTCTATTTTTAGGAATAAAATTAGGTTCCATAATCTCATTATCTATATTAATTTTTTTATTATTATTATTATTCATTATAAAATCTTCATTAAGTAAAAATCTCTCAGAAGGAGTTAATGGAGCAATTGTATTTGAATTTGTAAAATTATTATTATTAAAAGTATTTTTTGATATAGTTGATTGAGAATTATTATTATTATTATTATTATTTATTTTTGAATTTGATATTTCATTTTGTATTTTTTGAATTGTACTTGATATTGATTGATTTTTATTCGAATCTTCTAAATTATTTTTTAATTTTTGTTCTCTTATTTTCTTTTTTGGTGATTCTTTTATAGAAAAGTTAATTTTATTTATTTTTAAAGGAGTTATTTTTTTCTTTACTAATGTTGAATAATTAATAATTTGAGGAGAAATTTTTAATTTTTTTTCATTAAATTTATTTTGTGCTTTTTCTTTCATTTCATTTATATTATCTTTTATTATATCATTATGTGAATTTACATCTTTCTCATTTTGATTAGAATTAATTATAACTTTTTTATTCTCTGAAATAATTTGTTTCATAGGATTCTTAATATTATTATTCTTAATATTATTATTATTATTATTCTTAATATTATTATTATTATTATTATTATTATTATTATTATTATTATTATTATTATTATTATTATTATTATTATTAGTGTTATTATTATTCTTAATATTATTATTATTATTGTCTTCTTGTAATTTTTGATTGTCTTCATTTAAAACATTATTTTCTTTTTTATTGTTTTTTATACTACAATTATTAAGTGAATCAATTTTTGAATCAGTAAAATAATTCTCCAAATTTTCCAAGGCATTTTTTATCTTTTTTTTATTTTTTTCAAATAATTCTTCTTTTGAATAATTTCTATTTTTATTATTATCAATATTATTCTCCTTTATTACATTTTTACTTTTTTTATCATCTAATTGATCATTATTTTTTTCTGTATTGTTTATTTCATATGTATTATTTTCACTAGAATTAATTACATATTTAATATTATTATCATTTAATTCCAAATTATCATTTTCAGTATTTAATTTATTCTTCTCATAATTATTTTCACTTTCTTCTTTATTTTCTTCATAATTATTTTCAGTATCTAATTTATTATCATAATTATTTTCAGTATCTAATTTATTGTTCTCATAATTATTATTTTCATTTTTATGTTGATTAATGTCATTTTCATCAGAAATATCATTATTTTCAATTTCTATAGTTTGATTATTATTATCATCATCATCAATTAAATTTAAACTTTCTTTTTTATCTTCTTTAACATTTTGTCCCATAGTTTTAGTACTTTTTCTCATTTGTAAAGTTCTTAAACTTTCATCATTTTCATTTTCTTCTTCTTTTATAGTAGAATTTTTAAAAATATTTATTTTATTATTTTCATTTTCATCAAAGACTCTAACTCTTTCATCATCAAAACCTTCATTATCATTATTTAAACTAGAATTAGTGTTTTCTCTATTATTATAACTTTCTGTATTTAAATTAAATGATCTTTTATTATCTTCTTCTATATTATTATTTGAATTTCTATTATATGAATCTGAATAATTATCTATTATATTATTTTCTTCATTATTTATTATATTTTCATTATTATTAATTACATAATTTTCTGAATTTAATATTTCACTTTCTGCATTATTTGATTCAAAATTTTCAATATTTATACTTTCTTTATTATTTACATTATTCTTGTCATCTTCATTATTTTCTTTTAATTCTTCAGTAATATTTTTATTAAATCTTTTATTTGAATCTGAAACTTCTTCGTTTTTACTGTTAAATATAGAATCATTTGAAACAATTATTAATTTATTATATTGTTTATCTTTATTAGGTGAAATTTCTTTATTACTATTATTTATTTTTTTTGTAAAATTATCTGAACCTGAAAGAGAAAATAAATTTTTTTCATCTTCTTCATTATTATTATTATATCTCATATTTGGTATTTTATTACCTGAATTTTTATTATCATCTTGATCTATTTTTTTTTCACTACTTATACTATAAACAACAATTTTTGAGTTTTGTAAATTTAAAGAGCCATCTTGATTTCTGCTTTCATTATTTTTTTTATTTGATAATTCAAAATTAAAATCTATATTTTTTCCTTGATCATCATATTTATTATTTTGTTTTTTTTTATTTTTCTTTGGTTCAAATTTATATTTTTTATTCTCATTTATTTTATTATTATTCTTAATTTCTATTTCTTGACTACGATCTAAATTCCCACTTATTTCAATTGATAATTGATCTAGTTTCTCAATTATTTTTGAATTTATATTTTCATTATCATCTACATTAATACTACTCATATTATTGTTGTAAATATTCATGAAATTTTTTTCACTTTCAATTTTATACTTTTTAACATTATTTTCTTTGTTTTTATTATTTATTTTTTTATTTTCTTTATCATGTTTTTTAATATTTGAAATTTTATTATATTTCATTTCTTTTTCATAAAATTTTTTAATTTTATTCTCATAAGTATCTTCATTTTTTTGATAATCATTATTATCTTCATCATCTTCAAAATTAAGAACTAATTTTTCTATTTCTCTTTTTTTTTGTTTAGCTTTTATTTTCCCAATCATATTTAAAGGTCTAATATTATCAATAAAACTTTGACTTTTTAAATTCTTTTTACTAGGATTACTATAATATGAATTTCCAGAAGTATTTATTTTATTATTATAAACATTACTATAACTTAAATTTCTTCCTTTACTAAAAGGTATATCAGTTGTTCCATAGTTTAAACGTTCTAAATAAATTTCTTTATATGATGTTTTATTTCTTATTCTTTTTATTGTTCCATCTCCGTTTTGAATGAAAGATAAAGAATTATTATTAGAAGAATTTAAAGAATGAGGTTCGGTATATGTTCTTATTTTTTTCCCTTTTCTTATATCTTTTACTATTTTTATCCTATCAACTCCTTCCATACTTATTTATTTAATTTTAAAATTCAAAAAATAATCAAACTATTCAAATTAAATTATTTATTATTCTATTCTTTAGAAAGAAGAAAAAGAATTTAAGTGTTTAAATAAATATTAAATAATAAAACCATAGAGAAAGAATATTATATTAAATAAAAAGGTATTTAACAATTCAAAAAAAAAATTCATTCTAAATTTTCTGAAAAAATCGAAAAAAAATCATTTAGAAAAAAAATTCTTATTTTTTATTTTCGGGATTATATTCTTTACTATTAAAAAATAAATAAAACAATCCTTAATTTAAATAATATTTAAGTGAAAATATATTAATAAAAAATATCATCTAGCAATTTTTCATTAATTAACTGAGTAATTCCAGGAATTTTAATAATAAAAACTATTCCACTTTTATATTTAGGAAAAGAAAAAACCATAGAATACTCATGAATGATTTCTTTGATTAAATCCAACAAATCAAAATAAATTAAATAAAATTTTATTAAATATTGAGTTACTTTTAAATCTTCATCTAAATTTTCTGCATTGAAAAACTGTTTAATCTTATTTTTTAAATAACATTGATAGAATTCCTTTGATGAATATTCAAAATAGAATTTATGTTTAATGAAACCAATGAATAAATATAAATAAGAAATAATTTGGTCTATTTTTTTATTTTTATTAACATTTCGAAGAGCTTTTAAAAGAGAAAGAAGAATATATTTTCCATTTATAGTTTTTGAATAAAAATGAAAAGAAATAGTTATAATTTTTTCAATTAATTCATCAAAAGTTAAAACAAAGAAATCTCTTGGAGCGTATTCAGTTTTATAGCTAGCTTTAAATGTATGAAAATCTACGAAATCAATATTTAAATCAAGGAAAGGTTTCAAAAGTTGCTCATCATTAATAACAATATCAATAAATATTTTATTTCCTAAAAAACTTAGATTACAAGAATTATTCGAGTTTTTAAAAAAAGAAATGTCATCAATCTTTGATTTAATTTCATTGAACCTTTTTTCTATAATGTTCAAAGAATTTTCATTTTTAACATAGAAACTTAATGTTATAACAAACATTGCATTATTTACATAAGAATTAGATTGATTAATATATTTATGATATACTTCTTTTCCAAATGCAAATGCATCTATTGAAATTCCTTTAGGCTCGCTTTTTGAACCTATAATATTAAAGGAAAAAGTTTTTTGTTCATTTTCTTTAGGAATCTTTTTTAAATTGTTTTCTACATCTATAAAAAAGTTGGAACTGTTTCTCATTGTTTAATTTGTTTTATTTTTGATGTTTCATTTAACTATTTTTTTTCTTAAAATAAGATAAGCATTATAGTTGTAAAAATATAAACAATAACAATAAGGTTAAAAGATTATGAAACAATTCAAAATAAAAAAGAACAATTTAAGAATAGGATTAATGAAGTTTTCACTTAATTAATCAAAAATTTAATATTTAAAATCTATTAAAAAATATTCAAATTTTAATATTTTATATTATTTAAAAAAATAAAAAATAAAAAGGAGAAAAAGAGCTTGCAAATAAATATTAATGATTAATTATTTTTAGAAAAAATATTTAATTATTATGGTAAATTTCTTATTTAAATTTTATTAATTATAAAATATCTCCTCTCATATCAATTCATCAATACTTAAAAAACAAAAAAATAATAAAAATCCTAAAATATACAAAACAAATAACCAATTCCAAAAAAACAAAAAACAAAATTCAAAAAAAACCCCTTAAACCAATTATTAACAATTTTAAAAAATATACAAAAATAATTAAAAAAAAAATAAAAAAACTTCAAAAAAAAATGTTTTCCACTCCAAAATATTCCTTTATCTTATCATCAATAGGTCTATTAGGAATAAATACCTTCCTTTCATATATAAACCCTCCATCTCTTCCAGTATCCTTCCACACTCGTCAATCAGATCCCTTTCTCAGAAGTAAGAACTGTGTTCCATTAAAAAGTAACAAAATTTGTATATTTTCAGGAAATGCAAATCGTCCTCTTTCAGAGGAAGTAGCAAAAGATTTAGGTCTTTCCTTATCAAAAAGTATTTCAACCAAATACTCAGATGGAGAATGTAACATCCACCTCTTGGAGAGTGTACGTGGAAAGGATTGTTATATAATTCAACCGACTTCAACACCAGTAAACGAGAGTTTAATGGAATTACTATTAACAATTGGTACAATGCGGAGAGCAAATGCAAAAAGAATAACAGCAGTAATACCATATTATGGTTATGGTAGAGCAGATAGAAAAGAAAAGAAATTAACATCTATTTCAGCTGCTGATGTAGCAAAATTATTAGAAGCTGTTGGTGTTGATCGATGTATGTGTGTAGATTTACATACTGGACAAATACAAGGTTTCTTTGAACCTAGTATTGCAGTTGATAATTTAGAAGCAGTACCTCTTATGGTAAAATACCTAATAAAAAAACGTATGATTCCTGATTATAATAAATTAATGATTGTATCACCTGATCATGGAGGAGTTTTTCGTGCTAAAGCATTTGCAAAGTTACTTATGAAAAAATCAGGTTCAAAAAATATTGGAACTACAATGATAATTAAACATAGATCACGTCCTAATGAAGTTGATAAAATGGATTTAGTTGGTGATGTCAAAGGATGTGATTGTATTATTGTTGATGATATGATTGATACAGGCACTACTCTTTGCTTAGCAGCAAAATGCTTAAAGGATCATGGAGCTAATAATGTCTTCTCTTTTGCTACTCATGGATTATTTAATGGAATGGCTATTGAAAAAATTCATAATAGTGTTTTAAAAAAAGTTATTGTTACTAATACTGTTCCTGGCCATGAAAAAAAATCAGATAAAATTGAAAGAATTTCTATTGCTTTACTTATTGCTGAAGCTATTAGGAGAATTCAAAATAATGAATCTATGACCGAATTGTATGAATAAAATCGAGTTTTTTAAATTTTTATTTTTTAGTTTATTATTTTTTTTTTGCTTTTATTTTTATGAGTTTTTGTTTGTTTTTAGCTTAAATTTTCATCTTAAAATGATGATATTTATTTTCAATATTTTTTTATGTATGATAATAAAGCTATTTCGTTTATGTTTAATAATTTTGTAATTAAAATAGTATAGATATTTAAATTTTTTTTACATTTTATATAATCTTTCACTTACTTTTTAATTTCTATAATATTTATTAAAAATATATTTGAGATTCCCCAACCTGATTTTCTAATGGAACAATTTTTTTATATTCATATTATTAATTTAAAAGACAATTGTTTTTTGATTTTTTAAATAAAAAAAATTTCTAAAAATTATTTTATTAAACATAAATTAATTTATATGAAAAGTTTAAGTGATATTCCAAACTCTTTAATCTGTATTCAAGCTTTAGATAAAAATATAAAATATAATTTACTATCAAATAATACATCAAGTATAAACCAATTAAATCCTACAAATTCAGGTTCATTTACTTCATCAAATTTAATGAAATCTAATTTAAGAACAAGAAATAAAGGAAGTATTTTTGGCAATTTTTTTAAAAATGAAAAAAATTCTGCTCAAAATAAAGTTCAAGGTTTTTATTCAATTAAAAAAAATTTTGAAAAAGAAATATTAACAAAATATCGTGCTAAAATACATTTAAAAAATTATAAAAAAAAGGATATTGAAAATGATTTTGAACCAAAAAAAATGATGAGTCCTCAATTTGTTTTAAAATTATTAGATGATATAGAAAAAAAAACTCTTGAAGGACAATCATTACATAAAATCTATAAAATTCATTCAATAATTTCAATATTAATTGTAATAAATTTAATTTGTAGTTTTATTGATAATATTTTAAATAAAGAAAAATCATATTCTTATTTACAAAAAATATTAAAAAAAGAACCTATATTTAATATTGCATTAAAAGAATTAAAAAATAGAAAATTAACAAATATTGAAAATTTTTTAAGAATTATATCAATAATTACAGCTATTTTAAATTTTATTTTATTAACAATAAAAGAATATTTTATTCAAAAATATAATATAAAATTTCAGAATTTAACAAGAAGATTAGCAATATATTTAGTATGTTCGTTTTGTTTTCCTGCAAAAATAAATCCAATATATATAATCCAACAAAATGATTGTATATACCCAGTTTTTCTTGTGGATATATATTTTTTATTAAATATTTCTAAATTTTATATTTTAAGTTATATAAATATAGGTAATACTAGATATGGTACTTTATTAACTCAATCTATATGTAGAAGTTATTCAGTTAAACCTGGACATTTATTTTCTATTAGAGCAAGAATTCTAGATAATCCTTTTATATATATTTTAACTCTTTATTCTATTTTTTCTATTATTACGGTTTTTATTTTAAGAACTTTTGAATTTGGTACTTTTATGACTTTTAAAAGTATAAAAGAAAATAATGAAATTAGTTTCAGATCTCCTATTAATGCTTTTTGGTTTATATATGTTATTTCTTTTGGAATTGCTTTTGGAGATTATTATCCAAAAACTATTTTATCAAGATTCTTAATTTTTGGTTTAATAACATTACTACTTGTTATTTTTTCTTTTTTTCTGAAAAAAATTATGACATTTACTATTATGAGTGAAAATGAAAAAAAAGCATATTTAAAAATGAAAAAATTATATTCTCCTGAAAATAATGAATATAAAGCTGTAAATGTACTATTATTTTTATTAAAAATCAGAGAGTGTAAATTATTATTAAATAAAGAAGAAAATAAAGAATCAAAATCGTTTTTACGTAAAAAACTTTCAATATATATTTTAATGTTAAATAGACATATTAAAAATTTTGAAAATAATTATAAAATTGCAGATGCTTTCACAATTCCAGTAGATGATTTATTGAAAACAGTAGAAAAAAAAATTCATGAAAATTTATTAAATTTTGAAAATTCTTTTGATAAATTAGAAAAAATAAATAATGATTTAAATGATTTAAAAGATTTGCAAAATAAAATTAATGATAATTTACTAGAAATATTAAATTATGAAAAAATTATAGGTAATTATATAATTGATGCAAATAATCAAGGAATTCTTACAAAAATTAAAAAAAAAATGTCAAAAAATGAAATTTATAGAAGAAATTCTAGAGATATAACTTTAAATAATGAAATAATAGTAAAGAAATTGTCACAAAATTTAAATCTTAGTGTATTAGATAGAAAATTATTTATCAAACCTCCTCCTTTAAAAAAAAAAAGAAAACCAAAAGATTCTTCAGATCTAACAAGAAATAATAAAAAAAATATTTTAAGTCATTTAACTTTTGGAATTTTATCTAAAATACCTAAAAAAAAAAATAGTGTTTTTAAAAAACATTTTTTAGATTCTGATAATTATTGAGATGAAAATAATGAATATCATAAAATTAAAAATGATATTAACATGATATGAATTGTTCAAAAAAATTATTAATAAATAATTAAATGTAATTTTTTATTTAATAATACATTCAATACTGAGATGTAAAATCTTCACAATAAATTTTGTCTTTGGTAATTTAAATTATTTTTAGTATAAATTTCCTTGTTTAATTTTGAAATTCTTTTTTATGATATTAGAATATTTTTTTTCTAGGTTTTAATATTAATTAAAAGTTAGTTTGTTTAGAATTATAAATTTTAATCTTTTTTTAAATATTAATTGATATGCTTTATAGAAATATTAAACCCATAGTTTTTAAATTAATAAAAATATAATTTATATATAATTAATAAAATTGTTATATCTATTTATGCACAAATCAACAAATATTAATTCCTAAATTTTTTATTTACAACATATATCGAAGATATGCTTTATAGAAAATTTAGAAAAATTATTTTTTCTCTTTCTTCTTTTTAATAATATCATCTACATAATTTTTACCTTTTTCATAAATAACTTTTTTAACTTTAACAAACTTTTTAAAAACGCTCAATCTAGGTCTTCCCTTAACCTTTTTTAACTCCTTTTTAATATCAGAGTGGATTTTATCATTTAAACCAAGGAAAAAATTTTTATAAGAAAAATTATTTTTTTCATTATCTTTTTTATCATTATCAAATTTATTTAAATTATGTGAAAATTGACATCTATTACCATACATACAATAACCTTTATCAAAAAAATTAACACAAGGTCTTTTTTTATATCCACTTTTTTTACATTGATTTTCTCTTAAATTTTCTCTTCCATGTGCAAAGATACATGCTTCACCAAATTTACATCTTCCATTTATTTCATAAAATTTACATAATTCTGTTCTAAATTTCATTTGGTTTTCTTTTTCAGTCTTTTCTTCTTCTTCTTTTTTTTCATTTGTAAAATAATCATCTTCAAATTTATTTGAAAATTTTTTACTCACTCTTGAATTATTTATTTGAATGTCATTTTCTAATTTTTGTAAATTTTCAATGTTTTTAAAAGGAGTTTTTTGGTTTATTTTTGGGAATCTTTTTAAAAAATTGGCGTTCGTAATCATGTTTTTAATACGCGTTTGATTAATGTTAAAAAAAAATTATTTTTTTATAAATATTAATTTAAATAATTATTTTTTTTTCTTGTTTAAAGTAATCTCAAATAATTAACTCTTTTTATGATATATAATCCAATCAATGAGTTATAGAAAAAAATTTAAATAAGTTTTAATATAATATATTATATGATAATTCATTATTTTATTTTTATCAATATCATAATAAGTATTAATGTTTTATTCATTTTTATTTAAAAAAGAAAAAAAAATGAATAAAGAAATAAAAGCATATGAATATGAAATTCAAAAAATAAACAATATAAATTTAAATATAGAAATAAATGAATTAGAAAATAAAATTTTTAATTTTTTCTTATCACATAATTTCCAAAATACAACATTTAGAGTAGCAGGAGGATGGGTTCGAGATAAATTATTAGGAAAAAATAGTGAAGATATAGATATAACATTAGATAATATTTCAGGTCAAGAATACATTTCAAATTTAAAAAAAGAAAATATAGAATTTAAAGAAATTAAAAATTCAAATTTAAAATCATCTCATCTTCAAACGGCAACAATAGAAATATTTAATAAAACAATAGATATAGTAAATTTAAGAAAAGAAATTTATCATGAAAAAAATAGAGTTCCTGAAATTTCATTAGGAAATCCAATTGATGATTCTTATAGAAGAGATATAACAATAAATTGTTGTTATTATAATTTAAATACTAAACAAATTGAAGACTTTACTAATAAAGGAATTGAAGATTTAAAAAATTCTTTAATTAGAATGCCTAAAGATGCCAGTATTTCTTTTAATGAAGATCCATTAAGAATGTTAAGAGTTATTAGATTTGCTACTAGATTTCAATTTAAATTAGATAATAATATTATTGAGAATATTAATAAAGATTTTTTTATTAAATTATTTTGTGAAGTTTTATCTAATGAAAGAATTGAAAAAGAATTAAGTTTAATGATTGAAGATCTAAATGCTTATGCAAGTGTTTATTTATTATTTAAATTTAATTTAATTAAATATTGTTTCAAATTTGATGAAGGGAAAAATGAAGATTTTATTAAATGTGTTAATATGATGATTTGTGGAAATTATTTAGATAAAAAATTCGGAGATAATTATAATAAAATTAATAGGAAAATTTTAAATTATGCTTTATTAACTTCACCTTTTAAAATTTATTCTCGAAAAATTAAAAAAAGCAATGAAATAGGAAGTAAAATTATTTTAAATCAAATACTTAAAATTCCTAACAATGAAGTCAATGATATTATATTTATTATAGAAAATTCAAATACTATAAAAGCTTTAGTAAATGAAACAAATCAATTTGAAAGATTAAAAGTTGGATTAATATTTAGAAATATAAAAGAAAAATATATTAAAAAAATAATAATTGTATCAATATGTGAAGAATTTATTGAAAATAATAATTATTCTAATAATATTATTGAAAAAATAGAAGAAGAAAAATTTAACATTGTTCTTCAGAAATATGAAATTTTTTATAAATATTTAATTGATGAACATCTAGATAAAATAAGTGAAATAAAACCAATATTAAATGGAAAAGATATTAAAAAAGATTTAAATATTATTGATGGAAAACTAATTGGATCTTATTTATCAAAATTAATTGAAGAACAAATAAAAAATCCATATTTAACAAAAGAAGAAGCAATTAATTATTTGAAAAATATAAATAATTAAAAAATATATAATATATAAATTAAATTAAATATATTTTTAATATAAATTTCTGAATTTTTAAAGATTGCTGAATATAAATAATAATACAAACTTATAATAATTATAATTTTCTAATGATTATTTATTATTAGTTAATATCTACTATAACATATAACTTTTATATAAATTTTAATGAAAAAAAATTAAAGTAATTTGTTTTTTCCTTCATTTCCATAAATCCAATTCTCATAAACAAAAATGATAAAAAACAATTTATTATAACTGCCTTTGAATTAACCTTTTTTTTATTCTTAATAAAAATAAAACTTTTAAAATAAAATTTCAATTTCATATTTTTCCATTATACATTAATGGTGGTTTTTAAATACAAAAACCTTAAAAAAACTATTAAAATGAAAAGAATTCAAAATTCTAGTTATATAAATAAAAGAGGACTCGTTTCCCTAATCATTTATTTTTAGGTTAGCTTTCATAAGAAAAAAAATTAGATATTGAAAAAAGAAAAAAAATGAAAAATTAAAAAAATTTCTCTAAACTTTCCTAAACACAAACTTTATAATTCTAAAGTTAAATTTATTCTATATTTTAATATAACATTCTTATTCCTTCATTAATTCAAATAGTGATTTTATAGTAAATATAAAAGTTATTTTTGATAAAAAACCAAATGAGGAAAATAATGAGTGAATTATAAATTGTATTAAACTAAAGAATTAAAATTTAAAAATATAATATGAATGATAAAGAATATCTTATCAAAAATGATTCTAATCATTTAGAATCAATGAATAAACAAACTTATAAAGTTAATCAAAAAGAAGAACAAGATAATTGTCTTCCAACTTTTTTAATTCATTCTTTGAATAATATTGAAAATGAGGTTAATGAATCTGAAGAAGATAAAGAAAAAAATTTTGTTAAAAGTAAAAATGATTTTTCTTTTCAGAATAATTCAAAAAAAGATAATTCACAGAAGATATTTCAACAAAAAGGTTTTGAAAATAAAGATATTGAAAAGAAAAAAAATGTCAAAAATAATAATAAATTTCTTAATATGAATTTTCCACATGATGAAATAAATAAAGAAGATTTTAATTCAAATTTTAATAATAGAGGAAATAATCAAATGTTTAATCAAAATAATTTTCAAAATTTTCAAAATAATAATTTCCCAAACTTACCAAATAATATAAATGTAAATAATTTCTTGCATAATTTTCATAGTAATAATTATTCTCAAAATCAAAATTTATTTCAAATGTTTTTAAATTTCCAATTAATTCAACAAATGCAAAATTTATCAATTCAAAATTTTAATCCAATGTTAAATCAATTAATGTTAAATCAAATAAATCAAAATCAAAATATTGAAGATAAAGAAATTGAAGAAAAAAATGATTTAAATAATAATAATATTAATTACATTAATTTAAAATCAAAAAAGCAAAAAAATTCAAATAAAAAAATTCAAAATGAAATAAAAGAAAATGATTCAATATCATTAAATAATATTTTATTATTAAGTGATAATGAATTCTATTCTTTAATAATCACACAAAAAGGTTCTCGTGAATTACAGCATTTATTAAAAAAAGTAAATGAAAAAGAAATAGATCAAATAATATCTAAACTAATATTTCAATTTAGTGATGTAATGATAGATAAATATGGTAATTACTTTAGTCAAAAATTAATTCAAATTTGTAATGATAATCAAAGAGCAAAAATATTATCATTTATTTCTAAAAGATTTGTTGAAATATCAAATAATTCTTTTGGCACTCATCCTTTACAAACTTTAATAGAATTAATTAATAGTGAAGATGAAAAAAAATTAGCTTTAAAATATATAAATAATAAAATATTAGAATTAGCTTTTGATTCAAAAGGAACTCATGTTTTACAAAAATTTATTTCAAGAACAAATGACAATGAAAGAAATGAATTAAATGATAATATTATTAAAAATATTCAAATGTTAATTGATGATCCTTTTGGTGTTTGTGTTTTAATTAAATTAATTAAACATACTAATGAAAAATCAATTAAAGAAAAAATTATTAATTTTATTTGTGAAGGAAATATTTTAAATTTTATTAAACATCCATATGCTAATTATGTTGTTCAAAGCTTTTTAAATCCTAATGATATTAATTTATGTAATAAAATAATTGAAATTATTGTTGAAAATTATTATGAATTATCTATGAAAAAATTTTCTTCTAATGTTGTTGAAAATTGTTTAAAATATGGTGATGAAAAAATTGTTAAAATTATTTTTAAAGATATTATGGTTTCTGATAAATTAGAAATTTTACTTAATAATACTTATGGAAATTTTGTCATTGAAAAATTAATTGGGAGATTAAATAAAAATGAAAAAAATGAAATCATTCAAAAAATAGGTAAGGAAAAAAATTTATCTAATACTATTATGAATTTACTATATAAATAATATGTTTAATAATCTGTTATAAGATTATTTGTGGATGTATGAAATATTCTTTTGAAAAAGATAATTTATATAAAGGTATTTCTTTTTTTCTAGTAATATTATAAATAGAAAATTAATTTTTAAAATATTATTCATATAAAACTTTAAATATTATAAAGAATAGTAATAGTAAGGATTTTTTAGTAGAAGATTAGAAAATAATTAAAAAAAATATAAGAAAATGTTAACTCAAAATAAATCATTAAAAAAATTTTAATTTTTGAATAATTGATAAGTGTATATATAATATTTCTTCTAAAATTTTTATAAAATAAAAACTAAATAAACAAATAAAAAATTATATTCTCAAAAAAATTTAAAACAATATAATGGGATGTATGTGTAATAGGAAAATATCAATAAAAACAAATTTAATGCAAAACAATCAAACAAGATTAGAAAATAATTTAACAGAAAATATAAATTCAAATCCAAAAAGTAAAGATCCAGAAAAAAGAAGTATAAAATCTCATAAATATAATGAATTTGATGTTAAAAATGAATACGAACCAAAAGAGAAAAGAAAATTAAATAATGTATTTACAATTCAATTAAAACCAATGAGAGTTTCATCAAGTCATTTTTCAGAATATAAAAGTTTAGATAGTAAAAAAAAAGAAAGTAAGATGAATGATAAGAATAATAATAAAAAAAAAATAACAAAATCACGTTCAATACATTTTCATGAATTAAAAAGAATAAGTACATCAATGCATATGTTAAAAGATATAATTTTTGATCCTAAAGATAATGTTTTTGATTCTTTATCAAAAACAATTCCTACTCAAAATATTATATTTAATATTATTCCAGATTATAATGAAATATTTTTTGATATTTGGATTGAAAAAGATTCTCAAATTTTTTTCCAAGTTAAAACAGAATCAAAATGGGGAATTATAGAAAAAGGATTAATTAATTATTTAGGTTATGAAGATTTAAAAAACCATAAATTCAATTTATGTTGTTTATTAATGAGAGTTGGAAATGAAAAAAAATATAATAAAGTTATTAATAATTCTCCTTATTATTCTAATTTTTCTGGTCCTTTGTTTATGAAAATGAATATAAGTAAAAAAATCATAGAAAATAATAATTATCATTTAGGAGGTGATTTAAATTGTGAAATATATAATGCAAGGAAATTTTCAAGATATCAAATTTTCAAAAAATTAAATTTTGATTTTGATGATAATGATTCATTTAATATTATTAATTTTATTAATGTTTTTAGAAAGTATCCTTATAACTTTATTAATTTATTTTTGGCTACTAAAAAGTTAAATAATTTTAATGAAATTGGAATAAATGAATTTTTTATTAAAGATGAAAATTTAAGGAAATTATGTGATATTGAAATTGAAACAAAAAATGAAAAAAATGATAATAAAAACAATAATTATAATTTAATTGATAAACTTGAAAAAATAAAAGGAAGAGTCATTCAAAATAAACGAAGTTTCTTAATACAGAAAATTATAATTAATACTGATAATTTTGAACCAATAAATATTGTAAAGAGTTTAATTATGGAAAATAAGTATAAATTTATTTTCGAATCTAATTTAAAATATTTAGGTGTATCTATAAAAAAAGAAAAAAAAAGAAATAATAATATAAATAATATAAAAAGTTGTTTTATTGTCTCAAATTTATTTATATGAATGTAAAGTATTTAATAATTTTATAATTTGTTATTTTAAATCCTCTTTATATATTTCCTAGAAAAACATTGATATATATTATAATTAACAATTTATTATTTATTTTATTCAGTTAAAAAAGAAATATATCTTTTTTATAAATTGAAAAAAAATGAGCACTCAGGAAATTGAAAATATTTTAATATTAGAAAATCATTATAAAATATTAGGAATAGAAACTAATAGTAATGAATCTGAAATAAAAAAAAAATATAGAGAATTAGCAATAAAATTTCATCCTGATAAAAATCATCATGAAAAAGCAGAAGAAGCATTCAAAGTTATAAATTTTGCATATGAAACTTTAATTAATAAAGAAAGTAGGGAAAAATATGATAATTCTTTAAAACAGAAAATCAAAAAAAAAGATGAAGAAAATTATTCTAATTTCCATGATACTTTTAATTCTTTTAAAAAATTTAATAAAAAATATAATGATTATTATAATGAAAATTACAATTATAATTATTATTCCTATTCTGAAAGTTATAATAAGAAAAAAAATACAAAATCCAAAAATGATGGAAATTATAATTTCCATAATTGTTATGAAAAAAATAAAAAAAGAAAAAAAAATAATATATTTTATTCAGATTATCATAGAAAAGAAATATACGATGCAATATATAATCATGATAAAAGTGCAATAAATTGTTTATTATTTTTATTTATTGTAGTTGTTGTTCCTATATATATAACTATATCTACTTCAAATAATCTCGATATAAAATTTCAAAAAGATAGTAAGCATCAAATTAAGTATTTTACTCTTAAATATGAAATTCCTTTTTATTCAAATGAATATTTTGAGAAAAATTTTAATTTAACAATTATAAGTGAAAGAATAGAAGAAGATTATTTAGAATATATTTTAAGAAAATGTAAATTTAAACAAAAACAACTCAATGAATTAAAATATACAAAAAACATTTATATAAAAAAACTAAATTATAATGAAATTTCTGAAATATATAGAAATGAGATTAAAAAAATTATAGAGTCAATTGATAATGAAATAAATAAAATAGATTTATCTGTTTGTAATGAATATAAAAATTTATTAGTTAAGTTTTCTAAACCAAGTAAGAATGAATAATTTAATATTTTAATGATATTCATTGGTTTATAAATATTCATAATATCATTTATATTTAGCGTTAGAAAATTAATAAATAATATTAATTTTAATCTCTCTTTTTAACATTAATTTTATAATATAAAAATAGATATTCCTTAAATTCAGTCAATATTCATGATATAATTTATAAAATATATAATTAATTGTTTATGATATTTAATACAATTTTTCATTATATTTTCTTTTAACTTCTTTTTATATGTTTCCTAATTGTTTTTTTTCCTTTATTATTATTTACTTTATGAATAATTTTTCTTCTTCTTTTTCTTTGAATAAATTTTTCACTTGAATCAGAAAAAATCTCTATAAAATTACTTTCATCAAATGAATCTTTATCATTCAAATGAATAACATTATTATCATTATTATTGTTTTGATTAAAATAATCAGAGAGTTTTGAAAATAATAAAGAAATGTTTTTAAATTTTTTTGATAAAATTTCAATTTCATTTTTAATATTATTTTTAATATATAATTCCTTTTCTTTTAAACTATCAATCATTTCTTCAAATTATTTAAAAATTTATAAACAAAATAATAAAGAGAAATTTTAAATTATTTTTATTTTAAAAAATTGTGAAAATCATAAAGAGAATATTTGTTATTATATATAAGTAATATTTATATAACTTTAATATATTAGAAATAATAAAGTAATTATTTAATTAAAGAATAAAAAATAATTCAGATTTAACATAAAAAAAATGAAAAAAAACATAGAATTATCTTTCAAAAATTATAATTAAAAATTAAATTTGAAAAATGTCAATAATGGAAAAATTTCTTCAAATGGAAATACGACAACAAATTAGATTAACTATATATATGATAAGTTTTTGTAGTACAATATTTTTTTCAGGATTATTTATATGTTATAGTTATGAAATATTAATTCAATCATATTTTCAAGAAAAACAATATTTTTTAGACATGAAAAGTGCAGAATCATCAGGTATAATGTTTTTTCAAAATATTAATTTACTTTTATACGAAGAAACTGTTAAATTAATGATTAATCAAGTTTTTAATTATTTTTATGCAAAACAATTTTATATTAATAATTCAATTTTTAATGATTCTTATTTAAATGAACATATATTTTATTATAATTCTTCAAATGAATCAAATAATTCATTTTATTATTTTTCTGATGTTAATGAAGATTTGGATAAAGCTTTTAAAAATAATATTATTAAAGCTATTCCAATGATTAAAATAATTCAAAATCAAAAATCTATTATTTTTAATAATTCTTTAATGAAAGATTTTATTGTTTTTGAAAATGAATTAAATTTAGTTTTTAGTATGAATAAAAAAACAATTGAAGATATTGCTTCTCAAATTAATCACGAAAAAAAAATACTATCTTTATATAATGAATTAGTAGAAAAACATAATAATTCTTTATTCTATTTTTTTAAATTAAAAGTTTTAAATACATTACCAATGCTAGATATTATTTTTCCAACATTAATGAAAGATTTTGAGAATTATTATAATAAATCTTCAAAAGAAATTTTTTCTAATTATTCAAATTTATTATCAAATCTAACTAAATTCCAACCAATAATTGATTATAATATATCAAAAGTTTCATTAATTGATACTTTAAATATATCAAATATTAAAATGATAGTTGCAAATGATTTATCATATGATTATATAAATGAATTATTTGGCTTAATTTTATTATATAAAGATAAATTTATAGCAATTCCTGTTGATGAAAATGATACTTTAATAAGTGAAGCATCATGTTTTTATTTTTTATTATATCAAAACTATGTTGAACATAAAAATATTTCCAATGAATTTATTCAAGATAATTATAATAAAATTTCAAAAGGAGTTACAAAAATTGATGATTGTTTTAATTATATAAATAAAAAAGATATTCAATATCTTTTTGATGGTTCTAATAATAATAATGTTTATTTTTATCAAAAACAAACTTCAAATCTTTTTAATAAACTGATTTATAATAATTTTGGAATTTTAAAATATGGTTATCCTTCATATAAAAGTTTATTACTTTTTTCTCCTATTTATGTTTTTGATAATCATTTTTATGTTTATCTTATTGTAAATTTTTCAAGTACTTATTATTTTATTGATAGATTAAAACAAGTTTTAATGAATTGTTTTTATGGAATTATCATCTTTTGTATTTTAATTTGGATATGTTTAATTATTATACTTTCTTTTATTGAAAAGAAAATTTCTTTACAAGTTATTCTACCAATTAAAAAATTAAAACAATGTATAGAAACAAAGAATATAAATGATGATAAAATTTTTGAATATCCAGAAGATAAATCAATTAATGAATTATTTCAAACTTGTAAAGAATTATTAAAAGGTGATTTATATTATAAAAAGAAGTTAATTAATAAAGAAAATGATGATACTTATTTTAAAAATCAAAATTTAATCATTAATAATGAAATAATTTCAGATTTGATTTTAAATGATAATTTAGATAAGGTAGATCAAGATGATATTCAATATTTTGAGAAATTTAAATATAGAGAAATAATAGAAAATAAAAAAAGAAAAATGACAAATGAGATTTTGCGAAATCGTGGAAGTATGAAAGAAAAAAAATTTAGAAAAAGTGATATTCTTCTAAATCAAGGTTTAAATAATAATAATATGAAAGATGATTTTGATGAAGAATTAAAATTATATAATTCTTTTTTTCAATTAGGTGAAATGATCTTTGATAAAAAAACAATTGAGGACTTAAAAAAAGAAAATGAAAATAATAATCTTTTTAAAAAAAACAGTCAAAAAAGTCGAGAAGAAGAAAACGAAGACGTTAATATTATACACAATAAAAAATCTATTTTATATTATTGGTATATGAATATTAAAAAAAAAAGAAATGGGAATGTCCATATTCATAAAAGAAAAAAATCTCTTTTTCATTTAAAAGAAACTAGTTCTTTTCAAGAAAGAAAATTGATATCAACACAAGAAAAAAGAGAAAAATTAAAAATGAGTATTGATGAGTTAAAATTATCTTTTAAAAAAGAAAATAATTTAAATGAAATTAATACATCAAAACATAAATTAGATTTTGACGATTGATATATTTTATTGTTTAATATAGTATTTAAAATATATAATAATATATTGTCTTTATATAATATTACCTTTAAATATAATTTAATTCATATAATAATTTAAGTGTGATTTAATAAACTATTTTAAAATCTTTTATTTTTTTAAAAAACATTTGAAAAATTTATATATATTATATAGATTTATAAATTTTTAATATTGTTTAAATAATTGTTAAATATTTTATTATAATACTTGATTTAATATCTACAAAGGAAATTCAGATTAAAAAAATTTACTATAGAATAAGGATTCAAAATTAAATACAATAAAAAAATAATTGATTCTATACATTAAATACTGTATAATAAATTCTTTTAGATTTGAGAAATTAATAAATTATACAGCCAAGACAATTTTGTTCTTTAGGTATATAAACTGAATTCTTTTTATTCATTTTAATTAAATTTTCTCTAATTGTTAAATTTGAAATTGAATTTCTTTTATTTTCTTTTTTATAACTTTCAATTTTAACTATAGAAATTGTTCTATTAAAAGATACTTTCTTATTTTTGTTTTTCTTTTCGTAAGAAATAAAGGAATTATTTAGAGATTGAATTTCAGTAAAGTTTGTATCAAAACTTTCATTTAATTTTGAACCACTTCCTTTTTTGTTTTGATTATTCATTTTTTTTATATATTTTCACTGATTTAAAAACCAATAATATTAATTAGAAATTTAATAATATATGAAAAAATAAAATTATTAATTTATATATTTTTATTTTGTCTATCAAAAGATTGTTGATTAATATTATTAATTGAATATGAATTATGATTATAAGAATAAATTTGAAAAGGAGATTTAATTTGAAAAGCATTTGATAAAGATTTAAAAGTACAATCTAAAATATCATTATTTAAACTATTAATATTATTATCTTTTTTTTTTCCAATATTAAATAAGGTATTTCCAATTTTCTTCCTAGAATTTTCATTAATTAATTTTGGTTTAGGAATAGAACTATATTCTCTTGCACTTTTCTTAATAATTCCATTTCCAAATTTTTCAATAACATAATCAGTAGTTACTACACTTGTATGATAAACATTATTATTATCATTTTTTGGACTTAAAATAGTAAATGAACCAATAAAATAAGACCAATGCATTCTAAAAAAAACTTCTTCAGTTTGAGTTTGAGAATTTATTTTCCTTATTTCATTTTGATTATTTTTATTTTTCCTTTTGTAACTATTTAAATCTTTAATATTTATTGTACCTTGAGAAGGCGCAGTTATTGATATATCTAATATTTTTTTCTTATATTGTGTTGCACTTAAAAGACTTTGTCTTTTTGATATGAAAATTTTTTTTTTTTTTGAATCTGAAGAAGTATATGAAACTTTAGGTAAATTAATATTTAAAGAATTATTATTATTATTATGAATATTTGAATTTAAAATATTTATATTTCCATTAGTATTATTTATATTATTTTCATTTAGACTTATATCAGAAACTAGTACAATTTTTTTATTATAGAATCTATCACTTTTTCTTTTTTTATTTAATCCTTTAATTTTTAATTTTACTGATATTAATTTTTTTATTTCTTCAATATCAAGATTATCTCCACTAGGATCACTTTCACTATTACTTTCATTTGAACTTAAACTATCATAATCTTCATCATTTTCTTTTTCTTTTTTTTCAATATCATTATATTCTTTTTTATCAATATATTCTTTAAATTCTTTTTCAATAGTATTTAAATTAATTTCAATATTATTATTCAATTTAGGATATTTTTTATTTATTATTTTAATTCCATTTTTTATATTATTATGATAATTTAAATATAAAATCCCAAGACAAATATCTTTTCCAATATTAGTTAATTTATCAATATTAAGATATTGATTTGCATATTTCCCATTCACACAACCAAAATAAGAAGTTTCTAAAGTAAATATATTTTCAATATTTAATTCATTAAATAAATGAATTCTCCCAGTTCCTCTTTTATATTTAGGCATTTTAAAAATAGATTTATTAAAATTAATAATATCATTAATTTTTCCACAAGTAAAAGGAAAAAATTTACAAGCTTGATAATCATCATCAATATAATTACCATAAAAAAAGGAATTAAAAGCACCAAAATGACCATGAAAATCAATAATACATTCGATATCAATTTTTTGTTTTAAATTTAATATTAATTTTTTTGCATAATAAATTTCAGGATGTAATATTTCATCAGGATTAATCCATCTTCTATTTAAATCACAACCAGCAAAAGAAGTTCTTGTATTTCCAGAAATAACTCCATCAACATTAATCATTGGTATAATTTTAAATATATATTTATCTCTTAAATATTTAGCTTCTTCACAATCACTTAATAAAAAATCTATTGCTCCTTTTATTTTCCATGAACCTACCGTTTCACTTGGATGTTGTCTTGCTATTAATATTATTCCTTTTTTCTTATTTAATTCTTTATTATAATTTAATATATCTGAATTATTTATTGTTATATATTCTATATCATTTCCTCCTAAAGTTTCACATAATTTTTTCCTGTGAAAAAAAGGATATTTATTATTTTCATATTTTGTATAATAATTTAAATCATTCATTAAATCTGTATATGTATAAGGAATACAATTTGCAAAATAAACTTCATCATTATCATATTTGGAAGTATAATTAAATGATAATGTATGATAATTTTGTCGATTTCCTTTATTTAATCTATATAAATTATTTTTATAATATAATACTTTCTCTTCTGTATGATGCCAAGATATTTTTTCATTTATATCTTTTTTTCTTGAATAAACCCATATTTTTATTCCATAACAATACTTTGTTGTTTTTCTTAACATATTCATTATTGAAAAATTTACTGTTTGACCTTTTTTTAAATTATTTACTCTAAAATAAAACCATTGAGTATAACCTTTTGAATTAGTATCATTATGTAAAAAAAGTTGATATTTATCTATTTTTTCTATATTATTTTCATCTGTTGATTTTTCGGTTAAATATACTAATTGTAAATTTCCACTTTCAAATTTACTTTCAAAAATTAATGTTTCATTTATATTAAATCCATTATTTATTATTAAATTTTCTGTGTTAAATCCATTATCTTTTTTTCTTTTTTTATGTCTATTTTTTTTCATTTCTCTTTCATATTCTTTTAAATTTACTATATTATCAATTGTAACCTTTCCTTCTTCATTATAATTTTCCTTTATATATACTAATTTTTTTAACATTTTAATTGAATTAATATATAAATCTAAAACATGTTCTTGAAAAGGGATTTTTATTTTATCCTTTTTTTCTAAAACAAAAGTTTCTTCTTTTTCATTCTTATAATTGTTAAATGGAGGAATTTCTATAAATGAATAATTTTTACCAAATTTTGGAGGATTTATAGGAATAACTTGTCTCTCAATTAAAGGATCTGGAGGCCTAATAAAATGTTGTCTTTGAGATAAATAATTTAATTTATTTAATCTTATTGTTTGTTTTGGAAAAAAACTATATAATGATTTTAAGGGATGAGCCATAAATATAATTTTATTAAATTATTTACTAATTATTTTATTTAAATTTTAGAAATATGATTTACTAATTCAAACCAAATTTTTTTTATTATTGAAAATTGATATTTTTGTTTGTTGAATATTAAGTTTGAAGTATATTATACAAATAATTTATTTATTAAAATAATATAAAATAGTATTAAAAACATTAGTAAATTAATTTTTTATAACAAAAAAAAAACAATTTAAAAATAATTAAAATTTTTATTTATATTAACTTTTTTTAGGAACTCTTTTTTTTTCATATTTCTTAATAATATTAGCATTATTATTTCTTTGAAACATTAAATTATTATTATAATTCTTTTCAAATTGTTCTTGTCTTTCTTCATTTCTTTCTTCAAACTCTTTAATAATATCTTGACTAGTAATAATATTATTTTCATTTATATTACTTGAATATTTTTTTCTATTAATAACTTCAGTTTGAAAAGTATTATTTTTATAAATACCATGAATTTCACTTTTATTATTATTATGTCCAGAAGCATCAATAGAATATTTTAAACTTTTATTAAAAAAAGTATTTTTATGATTTTTATTATCATTTCCTATCAAATGACCTAATAATTCTTTATCTTCATCATCAACATTACCAAAAAAATCATTATTATTAAAAAGTTCATCAACATGATAATCATTAATATTTGCTTTTGATTTTTTAACTTTTAAAATATTTCTTTGGCTTTTACTTATTTTATTTTGTTCTTCTTTATTACTTGATACAAAATCTCTATAATCATATTTTCCTAATTCATTCCAAGTAAATTTATCTACTTTTCCACTTTCATAATCTTGCTTATTTTTTAATATTTTAATATATGATTTTGTCTTTTTTTCACTTAAAATTTTTAATGGTAATGTTTCATTATTATTTAATTTATTTTTTTGTTTTTTTAAAGAAAGATTTTTTTTTTCTTTTTCTTCTTTTAATTTTTTTTCTAATTCTCTTTCTTCATATAATCTTTCTAAAATTTCTCTTTTTTCTTTTGCATAATTTTCCTTTTTCTTTTTTAATAAAATATCTTTATTATTTCTTCTTGTTATTCTAAAATCAATTGAATCATGAATTGAAAAAGGAAGAACAAAACCAATCATTTTTTTTCTATATAATTTAACAAAATCAATTTCTAAATATAAATAAAATTCTTCAAGTAAAGTTTCTTTAGTTTTATTTTTTAAAATTTCTAATTGTTGAAAATATTTATTTAAAGTATCAATTAATTCTTCTCTTGAATAAAGATTTAAAGATCTTTTTCTTTTATTTGTTGTAATTGTAGTTGTTATTTCAGTTATTATTTTATTTCCTTTTCTATAATCTTTTTTAGATACATCTTCTTTGCTATTTATTACTTCTGATTTTTCTATATTATTTATATCTTCTTCTTTTATAGAATTTTTAGAATTTAATGTTTTTGTTTGTTCTTCATTATTTTCTTCTTCTGTTTTATTTTCTTGAATAATATTATTATTTTCTTCTTTTTTTTCTTCATTATTTTCAATATTTTCATTATTATTATTTTCTTCATTTTTTTCTTCTAAGTTAAAATTATAATTTTCTTTTTTTTCTTCATCTTCTAATTCTTCATTTTCTCTTTCCAAAATTGCTTTTTCAGAAGTTTTTTTCACAATTTCTTCTTTACTTTTTTTTTCTTCTTCATTTATTTCTTTTAATCTTAATTTACATAATTTAATTCTTTTTTCAATACCATTAATTTTTTCATCATTTACAGAAATAGAAAGATTTTGAACAGCAATTAAAAACCCATTAAGATCCATATTTTTACTATCTTTTGTATTTTTTCTAAATATTTCAATTAATTTTTCTTTTTTAACTAAAACTTTAAATTCAACACAAAATTTTAAAAATTCACTTAAATTTAAATTTTCTTCATTTTTATGTAAAATTGTAAAAGTAACATTACTAGAACCAATTAAATTATGTTGTCTACTATAAAAATAAAATATTTCTGTTAAAGCATTTTTCCTTAATTGTTCTTTTGTTGGTTTTGAATATAAAGTTATTAATTTACTTTTATTAGTTGTATTATAATTATTATTATTATTATTAAAATTAGATGATGTTATTATTGAAGTACTATTATCTTGAAGATTATTTCTTAAACTTGAAATATTATTATGTAACATTACTTTCTTAGTTTTTAATTTTTGAATCATATCCATAATATATGAAGTATTTTCTCTATTTTTATTTTTTTCATAAAGAATATTTTCAAATAATTT
The DNA here is from genome assembly GCA_023807065.1 of Isotricha intestinalis. Taxonomy (NCBI): domain Eukaryota; phylum Ciliophora; class Litostomatea; order Vestibuliferida; family Isotrichidae; genus Isotricha; species Isotricha intestinalis. Next base: position 37,734 of record JAJJLU010003610.1, read on the forward strand.
AATTTGTTCTTCAACATTCATTTCTTCATATAAAAAAGCTTTTATTTTACCATTTTTTTCTTCAATTGGATCATATTTTTCTAAAATTGATATTTTTTTTATAATTTCAGCATCAAATAATTTTCCTAAATCATCATTCAATTCATCATTTAAAGAAACTAAAGAAATATTTATATTTTTTTCTATATAATCTGCAATTAATAAAGGTATTACTTCACAATATATATATCTATTTGAATTTAATACTTCTATATCATTTTCAGAAACAATATAAACAATACCATTAATATCTAATTCAACATTATTTTTTTTAATATCTTCATTTGTTTTAATTAGATTTCCTCTTTTATCATATAAAGTTAGTTTTTTTTCTGTTTCATCGTCTTTTCTAGCTAAATCTATTTCTTTTTTAATTTGAATTTCTTTCATTTTTTTTTCATAAAAAATAAAATTATATTCATTTACTTTTTTCTTTGCATATTCACATAAATCATCAATTATTTTTTCTGAATTTTTTCTCATTGAAGTTGTCATTAAATCTCCTGTAATTAAATCATTATAATTATTTGAAGTTATAGGAAAAAATTGAGTTATTTTCATTATATTTAAGATAACTTCATTTATATTATTTACACCAATTACTGTTAAATGAATTGAACTTTGCCTATATTGATTATAAATTTGAGATATTTGATTTTTGTAAATCTCAAATTTTTTTTTTAAAATATATAATGAACGTTGTTTAATTAAATGTTGTATTTCTGATTTTCCTAATTCGATTGAATAAGACATTTTTCAGTTTTTTTTACAATATAAAAATAATTCCCAAAAAATAATAAATTAAAAACAAAAATTAAATTTTTCCCTTATCAATAAAACAATCCGCGAAAAACCTAATAAAAAATAAGTGATTTGCATAAAACATGCTTTCCTCTGGCTTTCTTTATAGATAATACCAATACTAGTTAAGCTAAGACAACTAAATTTTTAATTACTATTCTTTTTTTCATATTCATTACCTTTAATATCAAATGACTCCCATTTATTAATTCTTCTTAAAAATTTCATCACTACTTTTTCTTCTCTTCTAATATTATTACTTTAAAATCTCAATAAAATTTCTTTATTAAATAAATTTAAAAATCTAATTTTCACTTTTTGAACAATTTGTATGTTTAATTAAATCAAATAACATATTAAAAGATTAGAAGAATCAGGATTATTATATATAAAGAAAGTTTAAAATTTAGAAATTAAATTTTAATGATTATTTATTTGTATTATTGGTAATTGAATTCCTAAAGTAAATGAGATAATTAAACATTTAATTAAAATTGAATTTGCTTATGTTTTTTTCATTATTAACAAAATTTAAAGAAAAATTTTTGAAAAGGAAAAAGCACATGATATAATATTTTTTCATGTGTTGAATTAAATGATAGAATAATTGCTTATGAAGGAGATGGAGATGGATATACAATTAAATTATGGCAAGATTAATAAAATTTTCCTCAATTTTCTATTTATGATTTTTTTAAAAAATAATTGAAATTTTATAAATAGAAAAATTATTTTTTTTCCTTATTTATTTTATATTTAATTTTTTGTTATTTATTAATCATATAATTTACCTTTGATATTTCCAAAAAAAAATTATTTTTTATTTATTTAAAAATTAAAGTTATTCAATATTTTATAGAAAAATTTCGATAAAAATTATTTTTGATTTTTTTTTTTTATCTCTTATGGGTTTTTTGGTTAATAAAGCTAAAAATTTTTTTACATAAGAAAATTATTTCTCAATTTTATATAACTAAAGAAAACATAAAAAGTTTTGGGTTAATAAAAAATGAAAAAGGTTCAAAAGATTGTTTATTTTTTTAAAAAATATTTTAATAGTTTAAATCTTGAATTAAATAAATAATATATTTATTATCTTTTATAATATATTTCTATTAATCAATTTTAAAAAAATTAAAACTATAAAAAATTAATAATTACAATTTTATTTTTATTCTCTTTATTATGAAAAATATTTCTATTATCTGAAAAAATTTATTCTAATTGTTTATTTGAAAAATTAAATCTTTTTGAGGACTTAATCTTTTTTTATTATTAATTAAACCAAGACTTTCAGATTTTTTTAATTGTTTTATTATTTTATTAAGGTCATTATTAGAAGATAAAATTTTATTTCTAATTTTTAATTTACTAAGATTATTTCTATTAATAAAAGAATTAATCTTTAATTTTCCATTTATTTTCCAATAATTCTTTCCTGTATTATTCATATTTAACATAGGTAAATAAGGAGTTTCTCTTGCAGAAATACTTCCTTCATTAACTTTATTATAATTATATAATGTTCCTCTAAAATAATTTTTTTTATTATTATTTTTTATATTTTTTTCACTTTCAAATTTTTGTATATTTCTGATTGAATGATTAAAAGGAGAAGGATTTTGAAATAAAATATTATTCATACTTTCACTTTTAATAAATTTATTATTATTTAAACTATTTTTTTTAATATTTTTAATTGATTCATCATTTTGAATATTACTTAACTTTTCTTTCCCAATTTCACGAGAAAATTTTAAATCATCAACAATCTTAACATTATTAACTTTATTACATTTAATTTTAAATTTACTTTCATTTCCATTGATATTATTATTATTATGTAAAGTAGAATTAGTAGCATTAGTAGAAGATTTAGTAACAATATTTTTATTAGAACCAAAATCTTCATTATCATTATCAAAATAAATATAAGTATAACCATTAAAAATAATATTATAATCATCTCTTTGATAATAACTTTGATAACGTTCTAAAGTTTTTTGAGATATTTTATCAGGACCTTCACAATATTTTTTATCATAATTACCTTCTTTCTTAGGAATAAAGGGTGAAGGCATAATTTTATTATATATTTTATTCCATTCAAAATTTTTAAACCAAGAATGATTTTTCAATTCTATAATTCCATAATTAAAACCTAATCTTTTATTTTCTTTTCTTTTTAAACATTCATTAATAAAATTCATACTTTCAACACTCCAATTATAAGGTAAATCACTTTGATTTATTTTAGCTTGTTTTCTCACAATTAAATGTTTAATTTCTTTTCTATTTTTACCTAAATAAGGTCTTTTCCCAAACATAAATTCATATCCCATAATACCAATAGCAAAAAAATCAACTGTAAAACTATGATTTTGACCCATTAAAACTTCAGGAGCCATATAACCTGGAGTTCCACTAGTTTCACTAGAATTATCTTTTTTTTTAATTTTAGCAACTCCAAAATCAGTTATTCTAATATAACCATTTTCATCACAAACTAAATTTTCTGGTTTAATATCTCTATGTATAATATTATTATTATGAATATATTCTAAACCTAATATTACACAAGCTATAAAAAATTTTGTTTGATTTTCAGAAAATTTATGATATCCACATAAATGATAACGTAAATCTCCTCCTGTTAATAAATCCATTACTAAATATAAATTATCATAATCTTGAAATGAATATTTCATATTTACTATAAATGGATGATGGAGATATGATAAAAATTCTCTTTCTGATTTTATACTTTTTTCACTTTTTCTATCTATTATTTTTACTTTTGACATTTCCTTTAATGCATATAATTTTTGGTTCTTTTTTAATAGTACTTTCCAAACTTTTCCAAATCCACCTTTTCCTATTATATATTGAAATTCAAATAAATTTCTGTTTACTATTGTTTATTTTTATATCAATTTACATTTTACTTTTGATTTTCTTAAAATAGATTCATCTTGACCCATTTAAAAAAATATATTTAGCACTTATTTATTAAAAATAAATAGAAAAAAATATTTTTTTTAAATATTAAATTAGAGTATTAGTTTATATATTCATTTACATATTTATTATGTTTAATAAAGTAAATCTATTTACTATAATAAAATAAAAAGAAGGATTATTCAATATTTATCTTCTCATCAAATAAAAAAAAGTAAAAAAGAATAAATATACTTTTTAAGTGTATTTAAATTTATAAAAATTTATTTTTAATTGATTAAAATTTAATTTATCAACTGATGTAAATTGCTATAAACAACAAAAAAGAATAAATAAAATAAAAAAATAAAAATTAAACTTAAAAATCCATTCATCTATTATACAAAATCATAACAGAATATATAATTTAAATTAATAAAAATATATAAATATCAAAGCAAAATATGAATAACATATACAAGAAACTTTTTTTATATTTATTTAAGACATACATCATTTTTTTCTTTATTATTTTTTTCTTCTTCTGTTAAATTAACAGCAAGAAATTTTTTCCCATGAATTTCACTTTGTTTTTTAATATATTCAATTTGATAACAATTTTGACAAAGTCCCAAAGCATAATGTGCTTTATTTACATGAGGGCAATTCCAAGGTTTTTTAATTCTTCCTTTGGAGTGATAACAATTTGAACACATTCCTTTTGCATAATGTCTTGAATATATATGAGGACAATTTGTACATAATTTTTCAACTCTTTTTTTTTTCTTTTTTAGAAGAATGTTGTTATCATTTTCAACTTCTTCATTTACTTTTTTATTTTTTATCATTTCATTGTAGAAAAAGTTTTGGTAAAACATATTTTTTAAATAGAAAAAATCTGGGAAAAATATTCTTTGTTGATAATTATTATTTGGGATTATTATTTGAGAAGGATTTATTATTTGATTATATATATTTGGAAGGATATTTCGATTTTGATTTTCTGGAATTATTATCTTTGGAAATTGAAATTGAATTGATTTGTTTATGGTGTTCATTATCTATATCTATTAATATATATTATATTATTATAATCATTTTATTAATTTTTAGGTTAAATCAAATAATATTATAAAATTTTTTCTGTTTTTGTTTATTTTTTTTTTCATGTTTTTATTTGTTATATATTAATTTTTTATTTTTTTGCATTAAATCTTTGATTTGTTTTTTTGATAATATTCTTAAAAATTATTATTTGAAATTAAATAATTATAATAAGTGTTTTTATATAAAGTAAAAATACATTAATAAATAAATTTTTATTTAATTTAAAAATGGGAGCAAAAAACCAAAGAAATATAAATGAAAATAATATGGAAAAAAAACAATTATCTAAAAAAAGAGAAAAAATAACAAAAAATTCATTTGAATATATATCAATAATAGGTAAGGGAGGATTTGGAAAAGTATGGAAAGTATTTGAAAAATCAAAGAAAACTCAATATGCATTAAAAGAAATGTCAAAAGCAAAAATAATAGACAAAAGAAGTGAAAAAAGTGTAAAATATGAGCATGATTTACTTTTAAGAATAAACCATCCGTAAATAGTATCATAAAATATATAATACAAAATTTAGTTTTATAGTAAATGTGCATTATGCATTTCAAGACAATGACAATTTATATTTAATAATGGATTTATTAACAGGAGGAGATTTACGTTATCATTTATGCAAACAAAAACATTTTTCAGAAGCCCAAACACGTAAAATAATATATATAATAAATCTTAAAAAAAAAAAACTTTTTTTTCTAGATAAAAAAAATAGAATTTTTCCTTGCCTGTATAATCCTAGGTTTAGAATATTGTCACTCAAACGAAGTAATCCACCGTGATATAAAGCCTGAAAATTTAGTATTAGATTCAAAAGGATATGTGAAAATTACTGATTTCGGAGTAGCAAAACTAGCTAGTAACAAGATGGTTCCCTATTCAGAAACGAGTGGAACTCCAGGATACATGGCACCTGAAGTAATGTGTAGTCAATCACATTCATATGGAGTAGACTACTTTGCATTAGGGATAATAGGATATGAATTCATGAATGGTAAAAGACCATATTTAGGAAAAAACAGAAAGGAAATAAAAGAAAAAATAATGGCTAAACAAGCACAGATTAAAATTGAAGATAAACCTTTAAATTGGAGTGTTGAAAGTGTTGATTGTATTAATAGATTACTTCAAAGAAAACCTCATTTAAGATTAGGATCAAGAGGCGCTGCTGAAGTTAAGGAACATTCATGGTTTAAATATTATCCTTGGAAAGATATATATTTAGGTAAATTTAATTCACCTTTTATTCCCAGACAAGGAGATAATTATGATTATAAATATTGCAATAAACCTGAGAGAATTAGTCTTAATACTCAAGAAAGATATTTTAATATTATGAATTCTAATAATTATAATTCTATTTTTAAAGATTATTATTATTTCAATCGAGAAGAAGAAGAAAATGAAAATGAAAATTCGAATTTTAATATTAGGAAATTTAAAAATCCACATTTGGTTTATTTTGAAAAAATCGAAGGTAATTCTAATGATAATGATGCTGCTATTTCGAATAGATTTATTTTAAAAAAAAAACTAAGTAATGAAATTTATACTGAAATTAAAAAAAATCCTGGAGGTGGACCTTTTAATTTATATAGATTATATAGTAATAACAATAAGAATAATAAAAGAAATAATAATTTAAGTTGGAGTATTGGAAACAATAGTAGAAATGATTCTGGGATAAATAATAATTCTTATAGAGGAAAAAAAAGTTCGAAAGCTAGTGGATTTGGTTATTAAAGTTTTTTTAAATAAAATATTTTATTAGTTTTGTGATATATTATATTTTTTAAATTAATAATCCTTTTTTTTCTTTGTTTTGAATAAATATTTTTTTCTAATAATGTTTTATTATTTAAAAATTGAAATTAACTGTGATTTAAAAGTAAATTGATTTAAAAAAGAAACAATTTTTTATTTTAAACAATAAAATAAATTTATGAATATCTGATAGAAATTTAAGATTATACACATAAAATAAAAATAATTTTAAGATAATTATATTCCTTAAATAAAGAAAAAATTTAAATATTAATTACTAATTAAAATAGTAATTAATATTTTAAAAATTATTAATTAATCATTAATGCCAAAACGTTTTTGTCTTAAACTTAAATCTGTTTTTAAGAAATTGTTTCCAAAAAAAGAAGAACAAATAATTGCTTTTCAAGGAATGGAATGGATTGTAACTTCAGAAAATAAAAACTATGATTATCTTGAATTTACATTAATTAATCCAATAAAAATAACAAAATATCAAACAAAAATACTTTTAGATGATTTTAAAAATTATAATCAATTCAAACTTTTTTCTTCAATTCAAAAAGATATTACAAATTATATAAAAAATTTTACATGTTCAGAAAATGAAATTAATTTTGATTGTGAACTGAAGAATGAAAAAATTACTCTTAAAAAAATTCAAATTGAACATGAAGATATTTATCGTGTTTGTTTATATTATTTTTCTTTGTTTCAAATAAAGATAGATAATTTGCAAAGAGCTGTTGATGACTGTGATTTAAAAAAAAAAAAAATAAATGGTATAAAAATTGAAAATAAAATAAAGCAATTGAAAGAAAAAATAAAGGAAATGGAATTAGAAATTGAAAAAATAAAAAGTTTAAACCAAAATTTTGATTATTTAACATTAATAGAATTAAAAAAAAAGAATATATCAAATTCAATAAGTAAAATGAATATTCTTAAATCAAATCAAATAGTTTATACGAGTGATAAAGTTTATTTATGTAATAATAAACTTGAAGCAATCCCATTAACAAAAGAGAATTCCACAATTTTTTATAATCTTTTAAGTATAAAAGATGAAAATAATTTTATTACATCTTGTGAGAATTTTATTCAAATATGGGAATATGATAAAATAGAATCAAAAAAAAATAAAATAAAATCATTCAAATTTAAAGAAATGAAATTTTTAAAACCAAATGAAAAAGAGGAAAATAAAGATTTGAAATTCACTACAACTGATGATAAAATAGTTCAGATAATATATAGAAAAAACAATTCAAAAAAGAATATAATTGTATTTCTTTATTATGGAGATATTCAAATTTTAGAAGAAAAAGATGATAGATTTATATGTTTATTCCATTTATTTAATCATCAAAAATTAACAGGAGGAATATTATTAGAGGATAAAAATATATTAGTTTCAACCAGTATTTCATCTTAAGGAACTAAATTTTTGGATTTAAATGATAATAATTCAGAATTAAAAAATGAAGGATTATCTATAATATTTCAAATTTCAGAAGCAAGATGTTACCATTCAAATGCTATTTGTAGGAT
>JAJJLU010003611.1:0-45938 GCA_023807065.1 Isotricha intestinalis
TGTTTTTATACTAATTTCAACAGGAGAATTTAATCCTTTTACAAATCTATCAACAACTATAAAAATAATTCTTATGAAGCTTTTTAAAAGAACTAATATTATTATTACTTCCAGGACCTTATTATTTCCTTTTAAATAAGATATTTTTTATTAGGAATAATATTTTTACCATAACTTTTATAAAACCCCCAATTTTTATTTCTAAAATTAGTATTATTATTTTCTTCAAAAGTACCTTGAGTACAATTAATATGATTATTATTATAACTAGTTTTTGGTCTTAATTTTAAAATAAAAAAATTAATATTATTATTATATTTATTTGGTGATACAAATAAGAAAACTTATTATGAAGAGGTTTATTTAGAATTTATTTTGTTTTTTGTTTTTTGATTCATTTATTTATATTTTTTAATTTAATTTTTAAATATATAATTTTATTATGAAAATAAATAAATTAAGGAGATTAAAAAATCCTAGAATCGGAGAATAAATTATAATGGAAAGGAAATTAAGATTTAAGATTCATAGATTTGAATAGGGACAAACCATTCATATTAAAAATACAAATGAAAAAAAGGAAAATAAAAGAATATATTAAATATTATTCAATTCACTTATTTCAATTAAACTTTTTAAGATAATTATATTTTTAAATTTTTTTCCAATTGATAAATGAATAATGATTCATTTTCAAATGGTGATATAAATGAAAGTGAATTTTTTGAAGAAAATGATTTATATATTGAAGGAAATAAATATATAGAATCAATTAAAAAAAATTTTGAAGATTTTAATAAAATTGAAAATGATTTATTTAAAGGAATGAATTTAAATAATAATAATTTATCTGTTGATGATATAATGATAAAAAATTTAGATAAAGAAGTAGAAGATATTATAGAAACTAAAACAAAGGAGTTAATATATAATAAAAAGAAAAATATCTTTGTTTTAGATAATAAAAAAGAAGAAAATGATTTAAATGATGAAAATATAAAAAAAGGAAATTATTTAAGAAATGAAGCAAAAGTATTAGAAAATACAATTAAAAATATAACTCTTCCAACATATCATGAAATAAAAAATGAAAAATTTAAAGATTGTGATTTAAACTCTTATTATTTTTTTAAAAATTTTTGTAAAAAGGAAGTTGGAAAAGAAAATAATTATATATTTAATTATAGAGATAATTTTTTAAATGATATGACAAAAATTGACCAATTATTTTTTAAGGATTTTTTCAAACCAAAAGAAACAATAAGTGAAGACATAATTTTAATATATGATTTTTCTGTATATCATCCTACAAAAAATATAAAAACCCAACAAATATCAATATTAAGCGATGGAAAATTAATTGATTTAAAAAATAAAATTTATTGTGTTTTAGATGAAATACAAAAAGAACCTCAAAGATCATTTTTTTTTATTGAAAATGTTTTTTATAATGACATATCTATAATAAATAAAGATGGAATTAATGAATTTCTCTCACAAAAAATATCAGAAAATAGATTAAGAAATTTAACATTTAAAGACCAAATTTCTTCTTCAAAGAAACATAATAACGAAAAAGGAAATAACGAATTAACAAATAATTATTCAAAATTTAATTATTATGATAAATTAAATTATTGTACTCAAAATATAATAATTAAAAATAAGATAAATTCATATGAAAATTTGGATATGAATATTTATATAAAAGATATTCCAATGAGAATTGGTTATCCATATTTATTTCGTCATGTTGAATATTGTGATCATATGATCTTGTTAAATGATATTAGAGTAATGGATAAATATGATAATTTTGATAAAGATGAAAAAGCAATGGTTACTTTTCAAAAAAAAATAAAAAGAAGAAAATGTGATGCTTGCATGTTTTATTATGCAAAATTTATTTCAATTAATGATATTGCAATGGGTGATGTTAGTCATGCTCTTTTCTTATGTGATTATTGTCTTAGAAAATTACATGAAAATGATTTAAATGAAAAGAACACAAGTAATCTAAAGATAATTCCTTATTTTCATGATTAGACAATATAAAAATCAATTAAATAAACTTTAAATAAAAAAAATATAAAAATAAATAAATTATGAAAGTCCTTTATTCTTTTTTATTTCCCTTTTAAAAAATCTAATATTTTTTATTTTCAAAAAAAAATTCAAAACAAAAACTTATGACAAAATTTTCTTAGCTTCTTTTCTATTAGCCCACTTATTATTATTTTTATAAACTCTATAAGCATTTAATCTTTTTAAAGCAAGTGGAACAAGATCTCTTCTATAATTATTTAAATCTCTTTTCAAAGCTTTAACAGCAGCTCTGATAGTAATATTTTTTCTACTAGAATAAACAGCATTATTATGTTTAGGAGGAGCTTTTAATTCAACTAATTTACTTTTAGGAATTTGTTTTTTAGTTTTAATATTTAAATTAATTCTAACAACATTAGCTTTTTTTTTGGCTTTTTTTTCTCTAACATTTTTTTCTCTTGTTTCAGTTGAAATTCCAAGAGCTCTTGGAGCAGCAATTCCACTATCTCTTTTAGTATTTAATCCAGTAAGATTTAAAGGATCTGTTGATATTGTTAAACCATTATTATGGTTTAAGTAACTATTATAGTCTTTTGTTAATTCCCATAATGAATCTTCTGTCACTTGCACTCCCAACATGTCTTTCCATTCTTTTGTTGGATGTGCTTGTCCCATTTTTTGAGTTTTTTTACCCATATCTTTAAATAAATTTAATCAATTAAAAAATTATTTTATATTATTTTTTTTATTAATTAATATTAAATTTATTTTTATTTTTTTTGCAAGCTTTATGTTTTTATTTGTCGAAATAAAGAAATTAAATATTTTTATATATATTTATAATTTTATTTTATTCATTGTTTAATTTGCTAAAGCAATAAAATCATTATCAATTTCTATTATTTCAAAAAAAGCTGATATTAAAAGTTAAACTTTTAATTTTATATAAATTAATTTTTCACAAAAATATATTCTATTAAAACTGAAAGAATATAATATTTTTTATCCTTAATTAGACATAAAGGATTTATATATTTATCAAATATATGAGTTTTAATCTTCGTTTTAATTTTAAAAGAATTATTACATTTATCATTTTCAACTTTTTTTAGTGATATATTTGAAGAAACAAAAATATCAGATACTTTTTTAAGTACTTTAAATTTTTTAATATCTCAAAAATCAGAGAGGAATCACAGTAAAAAATGATGAGTTTTTTCATTTCTAAAATTATATAAACTTTTCTAACATGTTTTTCTAAACTTTTTATATGACGAAAAGAATCATTGTTATCATTATATTCCCAAATTTTAATATTTTGATCATCTGAACAAGTAACTATATTATTATTATTTAATTACTTAAAATTGTTTGATAATCCAACCACTTATTAAATCCCAAATGATAATATATTATCTGCTGAAGAAAATAAAATTATTATTTTTATTGTTTAATTCACATAAAGATGTTACATATGATTTACGACAAATTAATATTTTGTTTTCTTAAGAAAATATTTTTATAATAGTATCACTTGATCTAATGATAATTTCCTATTTTTTAATTATAAGGAACATAAGATATTTCCATTATGATTTTTATTATTATATATTAAAGACATTTAATGAATAAAAATTGTAAAAATAAAAACAATTATTTAACAGAAAAATAATCATAATAATATTTTAGAAGAATATTAAGATATTTTTTTCTTTATTTAAAACAAAACTTATTTTATGTGATTCATTTTAATATTTAATTAAATATTTTATTAAAATTATAAAGATGTAACTAAAAATTTTTGAAAAATCTATTATTAATTAGTGATCATAATATAAATATATCACTACAAAATATTTTTAAATATATATATTTGTTAATTGTTATTATTTAAATATGAAGCAGTCAAACTCTTTGGATAAAAATTTTGAATTTATAAATGAATTAAAGAGAAAAAGTAAACCTAATGTTTACTATAAAAAACAACAAAATATTTTCTCATTAAAACCACCAAAATATAATATTCAAAAAGACATATATATATATGATATATATCAAATCATGATAAAAGAAGTTGATTTAGTATTTTCTGCAATGCCTAAAAAAGTAGATTTAGAACAAAATGAAAGAAAACTGAGAAAAGATATTATTTCCCAAATGAGACATTTTTTACATAATTATAGACTAAATGAATTATGTTTATTTCACTCCATTTATTTAATGGATAAATTATTAGCAAAAAAAATAAAGTTAAACATTACTGAAGTTGCAATTGCTTGTTTTTTTATTTCAGTTAAATTTATTAATAATGATGGTGATATTCCTCCAATTAATAATTTTTTAGAAATTCTTACAAACAATCAAAAAATAAGTATAAAAGAATTAATGTTATTAGAAATTGAATGTTTAAAAAAATTAAATTATAAAATTTCCACTCCTCAACCAATAAACTTCATAAATTTAATGTTAATGAATGGAATAGTATTTAATACTGATGTAGAAGAAAGTAAAATTAAATTAAATAGTTCAATATATAATTTACCTATTGAAATATATTATGATATTATTTCTGTAAATACTGATTACTTACAATTTCATCCTTTATATATAGCTTTTACTTGTATTGCAATGGCAAGAGAATTGGTTCAATTAGATAAATGGAGTCCATTTAATAAAGTTTTTAATATTACTTTTTCTGAATTTGAAGAAGTTTACCAATTCATTTTTGATTTATATATGGAATATCAAGAAAAAAAAAAAATGAAAGAAGAGACTGTTAAAAGAGAAATCAATGAAAGAGTTAAAATAAGTAGATATAATATCATGAATAGTCAAGAAAAAAGTAATAAAAATAATATTTTGAAAGAAAAAAATATATTGAAGCAAGATGATAAAAATAAATACACTGTAAAATCTGAAAAAAAAGTAGATTCAATGAAAAAACCAATTGATATTAAATCTCTAAGACATTATTATATTAGTAAAACAAAATCTTCAAAAATTAATTTAGAACAGTTAGATTTTTTATTTAAAGGGAAAGGAGAAAATAAAAAAGAATCAAATGAATTAATAAAACAAAATTCTAAAAATGATATAAAAAAAAATCTTTTCCAAAATTTGAATCAAACGAGTGCACATCAAAAAATAAAAAGTATTGATTTAATAAAAGAAATGAAAGGAAATCAAAGCTTTAATAATTATTTCCAACAAATAAAAAGTGAATTACCTAATAGTTCAAGAGATAATAAAAAAACAATAGAAAATGAAAATAATCAAAATAAATTAAAAGAAGATAAAATTAATGATAATATATTTTATTATACAATTAAAAGAAAATCAGATTTAGGTAATTATTCAACTTTAAAAACTTTAAATTCTACTTCATCAAAAACTAGAAATTTTTTAAAAAATGAGAAAAATTATTCTCTAACTTTATTAAATAATCCTTTAAATAACTCTTCTTTTAATCAAAAAAGTTTTCAAAATTTAAATAATTCAAAAGCAAATAAAAAAACTTTTAATAATAATAATAATATTAATTACTCAAAAAAAATAGAATATATTGGAAAAAGTTATCCAAATCTCAAATAAAAGTAATTGTTAATAAAAGTATTAATTATCTTTTTACAAACTATTTAAGATATGAGAAGATAAATATAAATAATAAAAAATTTCTTATTTATTTATTTTTCTAAATATTTTCAAGAAATAGTATTTAACATTATTAAATAAATATATATAAAATATTTTGAATATTTAATTAATATTCAATTGAAAGATTAAATGTCAAACCAAATTAGAAGATTCAATTTTATCGATAATTCAACTCCTTTAAGAGGAAGAAGATTTATTAGAAGAGGGCTTCCTTTACGAAATGTTAATAGGCAAAATATGCAAATTAATAATAATCACAGAATTTTTAATCCAAATAGTAGAATAATAAGAAGAAAAAATATTAATAATGTAAATAATAATTTTTTCCAAAGAAAATTCTATACAAGAAGGAATTATTTTAATTATAGAATAAATAATAGATTATTACCAAGAAATAATTTTAATTTCCGTAAAAGAAGGAATTTTTTTTATAGGAAATTATATATATCAAATTTAGACCCTTCAATTTCAAATAATCAATTAAATGAACTATTTTCAGTAGTAGGAGAGTTAGTAAATTGTTATATTCATTATGATAATATGGGAAATTCTCTTGGAACAGCAAATGTAGAATATAAATATCCTGAAAGTGCAAGAAGAGCTGTACAAGAATTAAATGGAGCCCAAATTGAAAAATATTTTATTAGAGTAAATTATGATAGATTTCAAAATAATTTTAATCCACAATTTAATAATTTTAGAATAAATAATAGAAATCCTAAATTTAAAAGGTTTAATTTAATTCAACAAAAAAATAATAATAATAGAAGAATGGTATTTAGAAGAAAAAATATTTAAATAAAAATTAAGTTTTAAGTAATAGAAAAAAATATATAAAACTAAAATAAATAAAATTTCCATTTATTAAAAAAATTTTTTAATTTAAGAAAGTAAAATGGGAAATTGTTGTTGTAAAGAATTAAACAGTAATTCTAATCCAGGAGCAAGTAATAATAAATATTATAAAAATATAGCAAATGATAATGTTCATATAAGATCAAAAACATTATATAATTTCACTAATAAAAAACAAATAAAAACAAAATTAAATAAAATTACTTCAGAAGAAGTAGACAATGCAATATTAAATTGGGTAGAAAAAACAAAGCATTTTCATAAAAAAGCAACAAGTTTAAATTGTATTGAAACATTAAATGAAGAAAGTTTTGATGAAGATGAAATTACTAAAGCATTTAACGAAGAAAATATTCATATGATTAAAACTTTTAGTGAAATAACTTCAACAATACATTTAACTAATTTAACAAGAGATTTTTATAGTAAAGTTAAATCTCCTAATTTTAATAATTTAAATAATAATTCTATTAGTGCCACTTTTTTTAATGTTTTAGAAGAATTAGAAGATAAATTTCCAATTGATAACAAATTCACAGAAGAACCTATTAAAATTGTTATTTCTTCTAAAAATTCAAAAAGAAAAATCCCTCATTATAGTCTTAATTTAGATTTTAAAAATGATAATGTACCTTTATTAGAAAATAATAATTTATGTATATCTGAAAATATTCAAATTCATAAAAGTTTATTTTCTAATAAAAACAATAAAAAAAATATTAATAAAAGTAAAATTGATAATGATTCGCAAACTAATATTCAGAATTTTTTTAAACAATCTACTGATAATGCAAGATTATTTTCTCAAGGTCTTGATATTTCTTCAACATTAAATCAAGATAATATTTCTATGAATATTGAAAATATTTTTATAAATGTTGAAAAAAGAAATATTGATTATTATTTAAAAAAGAATTCAAAATTAAAATTGGAACAAGAAAATTTAAATTTTAAAGGATTATTATTATCAACTTATAACAATAGTATATTAAGCAAAATTAATTATCCGATTTCATTTTATGGAACAATTATTGATTGGAAAAAAAATAAAAATGAAAATTTTGATTTTAGTAATATTGATTCAGATTTAAATAATATTTTTTTTTCTATTGGGATTTTTCAAGATTCAGGATTATTAACTGCTTTTATTTCTTTAATTAAACATGACTTAGTTTTTCAATCAAACTTTATTTCTAACTTTATTCATTTTTTTAAAAATGGAAATTGTTCTTATAAATTTTATCTTAATGGTTCTATTAAATATTCAAATTTAGATAATTTATTACCATATGTAAATGATAATCATAAAAATAATAATCGATTATTTTTTTCTTTTGTTTCTAATATATCTTTACAAAAACTAATAAATTTTGGAGAAAAGTTATTTTTTCTCTTATCTAATAAATTATCTTTAAATTTTTCAAATAGTATTTTTTATTTAACAGGATGGATTCCTGAGAATTTTAATTTAAAAACAGAAAATATTGAACCAAAAAGTTTTTGGAATACATTATTTTCAAATTTTTCAAATGGAAATTTGATATTTTCATTAATATGTAAAGATTCTAATAAAGAAATATCATTGAAAAAAGAAAAAATTGGAAATAAAAATTATTTACTATATAAAAATGTTTATTATATCATTACTAGTATGGATAATGAAAATCAAATAATAAAAATAAAACCAAGTTATATTGACAAAAATTCTTATTCTGAAAAAGATATAATTTCATTAAATTTTTCTAATGCATGTACTTTATTTTCACATATTTATTTAAATTGGAATCCAGATATTTTTAAATATCATTATAAATTTAATAGCAATTATATTCATAATTCATCTTATTATTCAAAAGCATATAATGAAGATTATTCTTTGGAATATAATCCACAATTTATTTTAGAAATTCCTAAACATAATGAAAACATTGAAATTAAAATTTTCATTGAAAAATTTATTCATGAGAGTATATATATAAATGATGATATTTCATATAAATTATTTAGATATGATGGTTATGTTAAAATTTATCCTGAAGATGATTTAAGAAATTATCAAAAAGAAAAAGGAAATATCGCAAGTGATACTTTATTTTTTGAACCCAGTGAAGTTGATGAACAATTTTTAATAGTGATTATGAAAAAAGATAAAAATAATTTTAATAATTGTGAAATATCAATTAATTTTTCTTTGAATATTTTCAGTCAATTTCCTTTAAAAATATGTGAAATTCCTAAAAGAAAATTATATTTAAAAGAAAAACAAATTTGTAAATGGAATGATCATCAATTATTTGATAACAAACAAATAGAATTATTATATGATAATTTCCTTAAATTTCCTCAATTTAAATTAACTTTAAATTCTATTAACAATAAAAATTATATTCAAATAATTTTAGAAACAATATCTTTATCTCATCTCATGATTTTCTTTTTAGAAAATAATGGTAAATTATTATTAAATACTTCAATAGAAGAATTTAATAATAAAAAACATCAAAATTTTTATTCCAATTCTTTTTCATATTTAGAAATAAATGATATACCTGATGGGGAATATACGATTATTTGTTTGACTTCAGATGAAAAAAAATCAAATAAAGAATTTTGTTTACAAGTTAATTCTCTTTCTGAAAATACTAAAAATATTCAATTAATTAGATTGAGTCCAATTCCAAAGTATCATAATACTGAAAAAGTAATTGGACAATGGGAAAAAGTTATTTACAAAAAAAGTGAAATAACCCATGATTTTTATATTAATAATTTTCCTTCTTATGAATTTGTAATTAAAAATAAAAATATTTGTTGTTTTTTTCTTAAAGAAAATAAAAAAATATGTGAAAATGAATCTTTAATAAATTCTCCTTATATTTTTTTAAAAATTTATAAAAAAGAAAAGTTAAATAATAATTATAAAATAATCTTTAATGGACAGAATAGTTTTTGTTCTTTATGGGGATTTTTTATTGATAATTTAGAGCTTGAACCAGGAAAATATATTATAGTATGTATAAATAAAATGATAAATAATGATAGTAAATACAAATTAATAATTCAATCTTTATCTCCAATTTATAATCTCAAAAACATTATTACTTAATATGTATAAAATATCTATAATTTAAGTAAAATTATAAATAAAACAAATTTTTATTAAATTTATTAATACATAATAACTCGAAAAATCTTTTTTATTCTATTTATTGTTTTCTATTTTTAAATTTTACTTTATTTAACCATTTCTGATTTAAAAAATTTATTTTGTAGAATTTTCTAATTCTTCAACTTTTTTTTTCATTTTCTTTCTTTTGATTATAAAATATTTATTATCTTATTTAATATAATTGAAGACATTTAATGTTCCATATAAAATTATTTTTTTGAATTTTTGATAAAGTTTTTATCACAAATCTCAAAATATTTGTTTTATAAAAATATCCTTTTTTAAATTTCTCCATGTGAATTAATCATTATTTGATCTAATGAAGGTTTATTTAAACTTTTTCTGAAATTTTATTTATATAAATATATTATTCTTTATATCCTTAAATATTTTATTATAATTTCAATATAAATGATTCATTTTTTTTTTGAAAAAAATACAATTATTTTTATTTATTATTCCTGATTTAATATTTTTTTATGAATAGAAAAAATTAAGAATATTTATATTATATTATATAATAACTATTTAAAATTAAGTTTGGGAACTTTATTATTATTATTAAAATTATTTTTATTTTTATTATCTGAACTATTACTATTATTAGTTTTATTTTTTTTTCCAAGTGAAATCAATGAATTATTATTACTAAGAGTATTTTCTCTTTGTACAATAGGTTTAATTTTATTTGTTTTCTTTCTCATAGTTTCTAATTCTTTTACAATTGATGAAAATTGTCCTCTTATTTTATTTAGAGTTTTTTCTGTATTTATTCTAAAATTTTCAGAATGTTCAATTTCTGCTTTTAATAATTCTCTTAACTTTAAATTATCATCTAATAAATTTTTATTTAATTCAATATTATTTCCATTATCATTAAAAGATTTTATTTGATTTTCTAATTCTGATAATTTATCACTTGTTATTTTTAATGATTCAAAAGTTTTTTCTGATATACTTTTTATACATTCTCTTTGATATATTAAATCTTCTATTGAATTTAAACTTAGTGAACTTTCTTTAAATTTAATCGCATAATTATTATTATTTGTGTTGTCATAAAAACTTAATAATTCAAATTTCTCCTCTGATACATTGAATTGAGTAGAACATAATTTTAATATTTCTTTTTTGTCTAAAGTTTTTAAATGAAAAGCTGGAAGAAGAATTGAAATAAATGACATTAAAAAAAAAAGAATAAATGAATATAAAAAAATTTAAATCAAACAATTTTAAATAATTGAGAAATAAATTGTAATTAAATTAAATATATTAATTTTTATATAGAAAATTCTACGAAAGTATCTTTATTTTAAATCGAAAAACAAAAAACAATAATGAAAAATTAATTAAAGAGTAAATTATGTTAGAATCTCTAAATTTTTATAATTTCAAAATGCAAACGTAAAAACCAATTGAAAAATATTTTTAATATTTAAAAAAAATAATTAAAATAAAAAAATGAAAGTATAATAAAGTTTTTAACTCATTTTATATAAATCCATAATATAACAAAAAGAAAGATTATAAATTAATTTATGGTTTAAATATTTATTATTATTTCAATTCAATCTTAATAATATTTCTTTCGTTTTTTTAAAATAAAATAATTATTTTAAAAATAAATCAACTTAAAATTTAATTTTTAAATTCTGAAATATAACTTCCTAAAAATATTATATATAGTAATAATAAATAAATCTTTGAAAATATAAAAAATTATAAAAAAAAATGCAATCCCATCAACCATTAAAAAGAAAAGTTTCAAAAATTCCAACAAAAAAAAATCACAAAGTACAAAAAACAAGAGAAGTAATTTCTGAACCAGACACAGCTAAAGCAAATATAAGTGAAATTCAAGGAAATATAAATCAAATAGAAGCAGATTTACAAAAATTAAAAAATAAACAATTAGAAGAAGAAAAAGAATTTAAACAAACAATGATAAGAAAAAATGATAATGAAAAAATAATATGTTTAGCAGTTGATGGAAGCGAAACAGCAAAACAAGCTTTTGAAATTGCAATAGCTGAATTTTTACCAAGAATAGAAAATTCAGTATTAGCTTGTACATATATATATAATAGTAGAAAAGATGATAAATTTAATTGGAGATATCAAAAAAGAATAATAATAGAATATTTTAAAACAAAAATAAAAACAAAATTAGATAAAAAAGGTTATTTAATTATAGAAGATAAAAATTTAGATGATAAACAAGAAATAGAGCAAATATATCAAATTGCAAGAAAAAATGAATGTGAAGGTTTAATTGTAGGATATAATGGATTAAAAGGTCCTTTATTAAAAAGAGATAATATAGCATTAGGTTTAGATTTCTTATTATCAGAAAGTACAGTTCCAACTTTAGTAATGAAAGATCAATTATTAAGAGGAGAAAAAAATGAGGGTTATAATTGGTTAATAATTTTAGATAGATCAGTAGTAAATTGTGTAAAAGCTTTTGAAAACTTTTTACCTTATATGGATGTTAAAAAAGATTGTATTTTTGGTTTAACTTTAATGCCAATTAATGCAACTGATAATATTAAAGATGAATTTATTTCTAAAGTAAAAGATGCTGGATTTGATGAAGAAAGTCAAATTGGTTATACTAGTATTGAATTTAAAGATGAATATGCTACTATTGTTAGAGATTATGTTAATTATAATAAAGAACATTATTTTGATTTTGTTTTGTTTTATAATAATCCTGATAAGTATAGATTCCAAAAAAAAGATAGTGAGAATTTTAAAATGCTAAATATGATTAATGCTAATATTGGATTTTGTAGTAGGGTTAATGTGGAAAAAATGAAATAAGAATTATTATTTTTTATGAAATTATTTTTATATGTGTTTTTTAAAAGAATTTTATTTTCTTTCTACTTTAAAAATTATTATTATATGAAATTTTTTTTTAATATTCAAAATAATAATTAAACAATATTTCAATTAATATTGAAAAATGTAAAAATTTAAAAAAAGTTAAAGATTTAAAAGAATATTAACACAAATTTACAATTTAATAATAAAATTATTGTTGAAAAGAAAATGTATAAAAAAAATATTAAATTAAAATAATAGCAAAAGAAAAGAACAAGTTTTGAAAAAGAAAGATAAAAATTTAAAAAGAAATAATAATACTTTAATTACAAAAAATAAAAAAATACTTAGAAAAAATAGAAATATTATATGAAATATAAATATTTATCACTAAATATAAATTTGTTAGAAAATAATATAAATGATTTTCAATCATTTTAATCTTTATCAAATGAATTCAAAAATCAAATATAAATAAATACTTTTCATTGTGAAATATTTATTATAATAAAAAAATTTTTGAAACAATTCCAAAAGAAACAATTAATGATAGTGATATAAAGATACAATTAATATTCACAATTTACACAATGTTACTTTCTCAAAAACTCTGAATTTTAGAAAATAATCTCATAATGTTTAGAATATAAATATTAAATAAATATATTCTTTATTTGTTCTATAATTAAACCTGAAAATTAAAAAAAAAATGTGATTCAATCATTATTAATATGAAAATTAAAATTTATATAAAATAATTTATTTTAAATAGACTAATTAATTGAAGAAAATAAATAAAAATAACAAATAATCATTAAATTAAATGGAAAATGAAAAAAATAATCCATCCATTTCAATAATTTTTATAGGTGACTCAAAAGTAGGAAAAACTTCCACTATTTATAGGTATTCAGAAAAACAATTTTCAAATCATATTTCTACAATAGGAATTGATAAAGTAATTACTCATATGAAAATCAAAGATAAAAATAATAATGATATAGATCTAACAGTTAAATTAATTGATACAGCAGGCCAAGAAAAATATAGAATGTTAACCACAAATTATTATAAATATGCCGATGGTATAATTTTAATGTTTGATGTTACTGATAAACAAACTTTTGATAGTATTTCAATTTGGAATAATGAAATTCAAAATAAAAGCAAAAAAGGTATAAATGTTTTAATAGTTGGAAATAAAATTGATTTAAAAGATAATAGATTTATGAGTAAGAAAGAGATTGAAAAAAAATTATCTCTTAACAATTTTAAATATGAAGAAATAAGTGCAAAAGATAATGAAAATATTGATCGAATGATTGAAAATTTTGCCCAAATAGTTTATCTTTCAAAAAAAAACAATGAAGGAGGCCAAAAACTTCAGAATGTAATTAATTTAAAAAAAAAAAATTTTTGTTGTGATTAATTTTAAATAAAGAAAGGAATTAATATATCTGTTTAATTATATTGATTATATTATTTTAAATATTAGTTTTTTATTTTATTAAATTGTTTTTTTTTTCTTTTTGTCCATTTTTTCTTTTTTTATATGTTAATTAAGAGATGAATTCAAATATATTAAATACATATTAATTAAAATTAATAAAAGGAATAAGAAGATAAATAAAAAAAAGAATAATAAGAAGATAAAATTATTATATATCTATAAGAATAAAAAATATATAATAATATCATTTGTTTAAAAGACTAAGACAATAATTTAATCAAAATTTTTAAAATTCTTTATATGATATAAATAATTTCATTCATAATATATAAAAAAAAGGGATTATTTATTTTTAGAAAAGAATTTAATTGTTTTATTTAATCCAAAAAAAAGAAATAATTAAATTTATAAATTAAAAACCAATTTTTTTATATTTTTTTAATTAATTTAAAAATTAATTATTTATAAATACTTACAAACTATCTTTGATTTTTCTTTTAACTTTTTATTAAAAATGCCAAAATTTTTTAGATATCTTTTAAATTCTTTGAAATTAAACTTTAAAAATATAAAATAATTTTATCTTTATTGAGATTGTTTTTTTTATTTCATTTTTATAATAATTTTTTAAAATATTAGGCATTTCTTGAAGACAATAATAAAAAAAATGAATCAATGGAATTTTAATATAGAAAAACAAGAAAAAAAAAAAAAAGATATGTCCAATGACACAGAAAATAAAAAGAAAAGTAAAAGAAACAAAAATAATAATAAAACACAAAGTTTAAATAATTATTTTTGTCAAGAATGTCAGAAGAATTATTTATCATATCCTGCATTTTACACACATTCTAAAAGAAAACATAAAGAAATGAAACATTTAAATAGAAAAAGAGGAAGACCTAAAAAAGAATTAGATATTAAGGTAAAAGAAAATAAGAATTATAATCCTTCAAATTTAACTTATTTTGAAGAAAGTGAAAGAAAAGGAAGAACAAATAAGGAAGATATAGGGAAATGTATTATTCAAGCTTTTAAATTATTATATAATGATGAATGTTTGGGTATAGAAAAACATCCATTTTTAGGAAAATATTTATTGAATGAACATAAAGTAGAAAATAATTTAAAAGATGAAAATGAAAATTGTGATAATATTTTTATGGAATATTTAAATAATATGGCTTTACACACTAATCCTTCTTATTTCATAAAATTGATTCAATTTATTACTTTATTTAGAGCATATGTAAATACTAAAGAAAATACTTCTAAAGAAAATGCAGAAAATTTACCCTATTATAGTAATAATTTTATTAAAAAATTTATTGTTAAATATGATTATAGATTTAGTAAACAAGAGTCAATTGAATTAATTCAAAACTTTTGTTCCTGGTTAAACGATTCTAATTATTCTGGTTTAAAAATAATAAAAATATCAAAATAATTATAATTATTATTAAATTAAGGTTTTTTATTACTATTTTATATTCATTGTTTATAAATATTAATAAAAACGATGAAAGATAAATTATTTTATATAATTATAATTAATGAATAACACTAAATCTTAGAATAATTTAAAGATTTCTATTACAAAAAATAAAATTGTGTTAATATAGACAAATAAAATAATTAATATATAATTAATCATTATTAGTTTTAAAGACACTTTGACTAATTGGATTTAAATTTTTTCTTCTTGTTAAACCAAAATTGACTTGATTTCTTATATTATTTTTATATATAAAATTTTCTCTATTATTATAAGAAGTTACATTAGGATTTTGCATTGAATTAATTAAATTATTACTCTTAATAATACTATTATTTATAGAATTAGGATTAAATCCTCTAACAGAATCTAATTTCTTATTTATTTTAGGCAAAGCCATTAAACTCATTTTTTTTAAATTATTTCTATTTTCCCTTCCTAAAATATATTTATCATTAATTTCTTTTAAACTCATCCAAAATTTTCTTTGATTAATTTCCTTAGCAACTCTTTTTAATCCATAATCTAAATTAAATCTTTCTTCATTTAATTGTAAATTTCCAGCAATAAATTCTCTGCATCCATAAATATTATTATAAGGACTATTATTAATTTTATCATTGGTAACTAATTCTTCATATAACAATATAGAAATCAAACAATCTCTCCCAGTATTCTCAAAATCAAAAATTTGATAAATTTCATCATTTTCTTTTTCCTCATTTCCTTCAAAATCTCCTTTATAATAACTAGATTCTAAAGTATAAGTATGTATCAATCCAGTTTTTTTAAAGAAATGAACTCTTGAAGTTGCTTCTTTTGAATTATTATCACCTTTAAATTTTGTTTTCATACAATTTTCACTATAAATACATCTTTTCCAATTAATATGTGATGATTGAAGATGAAAAATAAAACCAAATAAAACATTTTCAACATGATTTTCAAAATATTCTAATGCATTTCCAAAAGTATAAGCTCCTTTTACATTAATATCTGCATGTAAATCAAAATAATATCTAACTTTAAATTGATTGGAATAAAATAAAAATAACTTTTTAATTGCATAAATTTCAGGATCTTTTTTAATTTCAGGATTAATATAACATCTATTTAAATTTAATCCACTATTATCTAATCTAAAATTTCCACTTGAAACACCATCAACATTAATTATAGGAATAATTTTAAAAACAAAATTTTTTCTTAATAATTCAGCATATTCATTGTTTTCATCAGTTAAAAATTTTATTATTCCATTCATCATATGTGTACCTGGAGTTTCACCAGGATGAACTCTTGCTGAAATTACTATAATTGGCTTATCATGAAGACTTTTACAACATCTATTTTTTGTTGGAAATAAACCAATTAAATTTGGTTCTAATTGATATGATATTACATTTTCTTTTGATGTTATTGTTAATAAATTTACATTTCTTTTTTCTTTACTATATATTAATATTTCATTGTGAAAATATATATTTGAAACTTTAGATTCATCGTTTATTGTATTATTTATATAATTTAAAAAAGCATTATTTTTATCGTATGACCAAGGAAAACAAAAAGCAAAAAGAACATATTTTCTTCTTGGAAATCTATATTTTATTTTTATTTTAAGTCTATGATCTTCGCCTAATTCATAAGTAAAATCTTCAAATCTTTTCCATTTATATTCTTCATTTAATATATATGAATTTTCAAAATCTTTAGGTTCTTGATTTGCTTCTAATTCTCGATAAACAAATTGATAGCCTGCATTATATAATCTTAAATGATTATTTAAATTTGAAATTATTATATTTAATTCTTGATTATTAAAGCATTTAACACCAAAATAAAACCAAACTCTATAAATTGCTATTTTTCTATCTAAATCTAATCCTTCACAATCATAAGCTATT
This sequence comes from Isotricha intestinalis, assembly GCA_023807065.1. Lineage (NCBI taxonomy): Eukaryota > Ciliophora > Litostomatea > Vestibuliferida > Isotrichidae > Isotricha > Isotricha intestinalis. Next base: position 17,403 of record JAJJLU010003611.1, read on the forward strand.
TGGATTCTAAATGTATCTTCACATAATTTTTCACAATTTATCATATTTCCACTATTAAATTCACTCGTAAAAATTGCATTGTGAAAATTGAAAGTTTTTTGATTTTGATTTTTATAAATTATATCATGTTCTGGACTTTCTATTGTTTGTTGTTGGGGAACTTTATTTATTGTAGGAAGGAATATTGATTTATTCATTGTGGTTGAATTGAAATACCGATAATTCATTTTAATTTTTTTAATTGGTTTTATATTATTTAAAGTAAATATTTTATTTTTTCTTTTTTAAAATTTATGTTTTTTATGAATAAAAATTATTATATTAATAGAAGATATTTCCCTCAAGATTAAGGGTCTCTCTATAAAATTTCTCATCTTCAGATAAATATTGAACAGGTATAATACCAATAAAATTTAAAAATGAATTAAAATTTTCTTTTGCATAATGTATTGCAATATTTAAAGGAATTAACAGAAAAAAAATCATAAATGAATAAAAAATGCAAAGTCCATTAAAATTCCAAATCAAAGTATCTGTTTGATTATTTCTTATATTATCAAATATTTCAATAGTACTTTCAAAACTCCACAAAAAATAAGAAGTAATATAAATTTCAATATAATAGAGAATGCTATAATCAGGTTCATATACTTCATTTTCATTAATTTGTACTAAATTAAGTAATAAATTATCTAAATTTACTCTAAATTGTATTGTGCTTTGTTCAATTCCTTGTTTTAAAATTGAAGACCAAAAATTATTACAAAAATCTAAAATTGTATGATTATCCTGAAAAAGATATTCACATGAATCTTCATTATATAAATATTGTAATTCTTGATGTAAAGATTTTTTTCCAATTTTATTAGATATTAAATCCATTATCACATTTCCAAAAGATTTTATTTTCAATTTTGACAAAGTTTCAATGTTAAATAAATATTTTGTTAGTTTTAATTCATTTATATTATTTTTTGAATAATTTTTTCCATTTATAATAATTTTATCTATAATACCATTTTCTAATTGCTTAATATAATTAATTTTCATAATTTCAAAATTATAAAATAAAAAAATTTCTCTTTTATATGCTAAATAAACTGAATAATTATCTTTATAAACACCAATAATATCATTCATTAAATTATCTAATTCAAAAAATTCATCTCTTTTTTTTGAAAATAAAATATATATAATTAAATAATTTGTAATTACTAGAAAAACAATTCCACAAACTTTTAAACAAAAAATGAAATTATATAATGCAAAATATTTAGTCATTTTTAGTATTTTTTGTTTTTTTTGTTGATGAATTCTTGGAATTTTTCCTTTTCTCTTTTTTAAATTTAATTCATTATTATTCATTTTCAATTCCTCTTCAAATTTAAGATTATTGTTTGTTTTCTTTCTAATATACTTGGAAACAGGACTTAAACTATTTGAATCATTTTTTTCATTATTATTATTTTCATTTGAATGATGAATATCTTCTTCACTTTTTTCATCTTCAACTAATTTTTTTAATTTTTTTTTTAAATTATCTAAATATTGTAAATAAATTTCGAAATTATTTGTTCTAAACATTATTAATTTTTTCAAAAATTTTTTTTCAATAAAATATATTTTTGTAACTAACCAAATAAAAAGAGAAAAAATTAAAGCAAAAATTGCAAAATTTACTATTAAAAAAGATTTATTAGGCTTAAATCTTTTAGATTTGGCAATTTTTACTTTAGAATAAGTATCAAGTCCTTCAATATTTTCATTACTAATATAATCATAAGTACAATTAATAATATTAGAGCAATAAATATCAAACATTCCATTAAATTCATTATTAAAATATGAATCAAGATTAGCTCTTAATCTTATTCCATGTGATAAAATTAAACTTAATAAATTTGCTCCATCTAAAGCAACTTTAGATATTGTATTCATATCATAAACATATAAATTCATATATTTTATTTCACTTAGTATTTTACCATAATCATTATGAAAATATGCTATTTTACTTATTTCTTCACTTAATGCATCTATTACAGTAGAAAATAATGTTTTTGTCAATTCTTTTTGACCTAAACTTTTTATAAAACCAAATTTTATTAAATATAAATTCATTGAAATTATATTCACATTTGATATTAGTATTTTTGAATGATTAAAAAAATAATTTTCATTTATGAAAATTGAAATTTTGGTAAATTTAGAATTAATTGAATTTGTATTTAAATAAATTAATAATATTGATATTAATAGAAAAAAAAATGAAAGAATTCTTAAATATTTTATATGATAAGATTCATTTTTTTCTAAAATTCTACTTTTGAGTTTATTAAAACTTATAGTATCAATTGAAGTTTTTGTCATAAATGAATTTTGAGAAATTGGTTCATTTATATTATCATTATCATTTATATTATTATTTCCAAGGTCTTTATTATGTAAATGATGATTATTTCTATTAATTATATTATTAATATTATTCATCATTATTAATTCTTTTTCTTGATTTTGTTGCTCTTCCTTTTTTTCTTTTTCATCTTTCTCAAGAATTATTTCTTTTTCTTCATCATAATGATTTAATCTTATTCCTTTTTCTTTTTTTAAAATACTTTGAGGAACTTTTGTTACACTAGTTTCATCAATTATTCCAGTATAATAATTATTATTGACTATTATTTCCTCTTCTTTTTCTTCTATATGAATTGATTTTTCTTCTGGTTTATTTTGTCCTAATATATCATTTGATATATAAATTATATAATATGAATATTCTCCATTTAAAAAAGTTTTAGAAACAATTCTATAAAAAATGGAATAAATAGAATCAGATAATTTATTCTTCAGATTCAAAATCAAATTTTTATAATCTTTAATATTATTTTCATTATGATTTGTTAGATTTTTTATCATATTACTTTGAAGATTATTAATTTCTTCTAAATTTAATTGTCCAAATATTTTAATTTGACTTAAAATAGAATTAATATATTTTTCATCTTCTTCAAAATTACTATTATTTGAATAGAGATTACTTTTTAAGTCAATATCACTTTTAATAAAAGTAAATTTATTTCCATTATATTTTAAATATTTTAAAATTTCAGGAATAATTAAACTAATATGACGTCCAATTAAATTATAATTTAAACCATATGAAAGTGAATCAATTGCAATTGAAGAACTATTTGTAACTATTGATAAAGGATCACTCATAGAATTTATTTTAAATTCTTCATCTAATAAAATGATGAATTGATTGGATTTTATTTTTTCGACTAAACCAATATAAATTAGACCATAAGATAAATTTGGAATACATTTTATAAATAAATTTATCTGATATATACCGTTTGTTTTTGATTTTAGGAAAAAACCTTTAGCTTTTTTATTGAATAAATGAGATAAATTTGAATATTTTAATCCATCTTCAATTAAATCTTTATGAAATAAAGCTATACAAGGTGGAATTAAATCATTTATTGTAAAATTTAATATTTCTTTTTGTGTGTAATTAAATAAAATTGGAAAATTTGGTGTATTGAAAATAATTCTATTATTGTTATTTGCATCTATTAAAATTATAGAAGTTATTTCTTTTATAAACAAAGAATAATATTTATTATTTTTTTCACTTAATTTGTTTGTTTTTATCATATTATATCTTTTTTTTTCTTTTTGAGCTAAAGCTTCATCTTGAATAATTGTTTCTAAATATAGCATATAATCTTTCTCTATTTCATCTGAAAAAGGATTTAACATAATTATTTTGTCCCATAAATTTTTTATTTTAGTTCTTAAGAGTAATGATGTATTTCCTAATTTTAAAAAAGTTTCTGTTGCTTTTTTACTTGTATTATTATTTCTTAAAATTTCAAAATAATCTATTTGATTACAAGCTGCATCATAGATTTTAATTTTTAATTTATCAATATATGTATTATATAAAATTACAGTTCCGATTTCAACATTTTTTAAAGTATCTTTAATATAAGCTTTTTTTGTTAGTTTTGAAGTGAAATTTTCAACTAAATCTTCAATCAATAAAAATTTTAAATATATTAATTTATGAGTTCGTAATTTTACTTTTGAACAAAGATAAAGTGCATAAGTCATATTTTTTAATTTAGAACATAAAAAATAAGAAAAAACTAAAAAAATTTCATTTTTTAATTCAGATTTATCAAGATAATATGTATATATAAGATAAATAATATTATAAATATCAAAAAGAAGTTCACCTGGTCCCCCATATTTATTAATTAAAAATTGGTTAGTTTTAAACTTTTTAAATTTATCAAATAATTCAGAATTATTTTCAAAATAATCTTTTAAAGTATTAATTAAACCTATTAATAAAGTTTTAGATTTAACGGATGAATTCATTGTTATTTTCAATAAATTATTTATAAACATTTCAATATCTTTTATGTTTTTTGCATCAAGTACATTATATTCTGTTAAATAAAATTCATTTTTTGATGCATTTAATATAAAAAGAATTATTGATATAATAATCCAACCTATTATTACTAACAATATACAATTTGTAAATGAAAATAATTTTTTAAGAATCAAACAAAAAATATACCATGATATTAAGGCCCAACTATAAATATTTAAATTATTAATTTTATTATCATAATATAAGACTTTTTTATATGAATAAATAGTAAAAAAGAATGTATTAATAAAAATAATCCCTCTACAAATAATTATATATTTAATTTGTGATTCATCGAAATAATTTTGAAGAAGATAAGAATAATAAAAGCATAAAATACTAAAAAAATTTGAATAAATTTCAAGATTTGAATTTATTCTATATAAACATTTTAAACCTTTTACATTTCCAATTTCATAATAATAAATTGATAATAAAATTGAATAGATAATTATAAAGAAAAAAAAAATAATTGAAACTATTACTATAATCAAATGTCCTATATTTGAGTAACATTTTATATTTAGAAATATATGGTAATGATTTTTACATTTTGTAGTTAATATTAAAATGTTGATTATTGGACATAAAAAAGTATTAATCAATAATAAATTCAAAAAATTTAAAAATTTTAATAGGTTTTGTTTTATTTTTAAGTTATTGTAATTTAACATTAAATAAATAATGTTTGATAAAAGTAAAATACAATAAAAGTAAATAAACGATAATATAATAATAAAAGATTTTTTTGAATTCACAATTTCTGGAATAAAAATTAATTTTTTAATTGTCTTTAAAAATTTAAATAATGAATCATCATCAGAATCTAGTTTAGAAACTGGAATTAAAATAAATTGAAAATAATAATATAATCTTAAAACTAATATTAAGAAAATATTATCTTGTTGAAATTTAAGCATTGTTCGAAAAAAAGAAAAAAATTTTATCATAAATGTTTTAGAATAAATATATGTTTTTTGAACAGAATCTCCAATATCAATCAAATCAATTATTTTAGGTTCTATCATTTTAAATTATAAAAAATATAACATTGATTATCTTTTGAATATAAATATAATTAATTAAAAACATTTATTTTTTCAAATTTATTATTTCAGAATTTTTATGAAATAAACTCCAAATTAAAAATAACAAAAAATATTTTAATACCTTATTATTAAAAATAAAAAGAATTCAATATTTATAATTATATTAATGTTTATTCAATCAAAAACACTATTATATATAAAACAAAAAATTAATTAAAAATTAATTATTTTGCTTTTTCATTACTTTTTGTTTTTTCTTTCATCTCAAAGAATTTTCCAATGACTTTATAAACTTCAATAATTTGAACAAATCTATCTAATATAATAAAAGAACCTTGAATATAATTAAAAATTTGGAAAATAATCATAACAATAAAAATAATCAAAATAAAATTAGTAAGCTCATTAATCATAATTTCTAAATCAGGTTTAATATAATCTTCTTCTAAATTCCCTAAAAAAGTCATAAAAAAAATATATTCAAATAAATTAATGGTTTGCATTTTATATCCTGCAAAATAAGAAAACATAAAATTAGGTCGATGTCTATCATTTAAAAAAGATAAATAAATAGATCTAATTTTACTTAAAAATCCACTTAATTTAACAGAATATCTAGCTTCAAAAATTGAATCAACCCTACAAACTTGAATTAAGCTTTCATAATATTTAGAATTTTTAATATGATCTAATACAGCTTCACAAGCATTTTCTGAACCAGCTTTAGATAATAAAGTATGATAATTCTCTTTTTCTTCTACTATTGATGCAAATGATGTATAATTATTATAAATTATTATTGATTGATTATTTATTAACTGATCCATTCCTAATGTTGAATTAAATAAAATTGAAATTTTTGTTTTTATTAAATAATGAACTAAATATATATTTAAATCATCTACACGATCTGTTAAATCTTTTTGTGTTGATATTTTACCAAAATGATTTTTCATTAATGGAAATGTTATTATCAATAATATTCCATATAATAATAAAGATAATAGTAAGTTTTCAATTGATTGAATGAAAATTCTGAAATAATATTTTTTTTCCTTTTTTTTTAAATCAACTACTGGAATATAATCATCACTATCATCTGCATTTGTTGCTTTTGTATTTGAATTTCCACTTTCCATAAATGCAGCATTTTGTTGTTGCTTTTTTCTTGCTCTGTTATAAGCATATAATCTTTTTAATTCTTCTATTATAGAAGATGGTTTTCTTTCATTTAATAATAATAATTTACCATATTTTAATTTTTTTTTTAATGATTTTAATTGTTTATGTGTTATTGATATTATTTCTTTTGATATATATCTTAAAATTTTAGTTGATAAATTAATAGATAAAAGGATAATAATAATACCAAATAAATTAGCAGAAAAGAATAAAATAAAAAAAAGATAAATTATAAATCTAAAATTTTTATATGAATTATTAAAGTATTCTTTCCCTTCATAAATTACATTTTCAATAACTGTAAAATATTTTGGATAATTATATATAAGTTCTAAAGAAGTTGCATTAGGTTCAGGTACTCCTTCAACATTATCAGGAATATCATCAAAATCAAAATGTTTAAATCTAATAATTTCAACTATACTTTGAGAAATAGTATAATAATTTGTAAAAATCAAATCAAAACATTCAAAATAACTCACATTATTACTTCCTTCATCTATATCAAAAATTTCAAAAGTTTGATATAAAACTTTATAGAAACTATTACTTTTAGAAATTTTACCAAATTGTTTTTTAAATTGATTTTGATAAATAAAGAAACTAATAGAAGTGTTCTGGAAAATTTCTAAATAAAATTGAAAAAAACTTAAATTAAAACCAGGAATTTTATTAGAAACAACTGCAAATAAATCATCAAAAGGATCTCCAGTAGGTTTTTTAGTAATCATATTACTTAAACTAAATTGTCCCCAAACAAAATCCATATTATTTTTTCTAAAAACAGAAATATTAGTATAATCTTTTTTAAAATTATTAGAACATACTTTAGTATAAATACAAATAAAAACAGCTAATCCAATTAAAAAAACACTATAACAAAAACTTATCGTTGAAAAAATATTTGATTCTGTTTTTTGCTTTTTTTTTGCTTGAGTTGTTATATTCCATGCATTTTCTTTATGTAATCTTGTTGAAATTGCACTTGCTACTGAAGCTGTATCTCTTATTGATGGAGCATATAAATTTTGAGTTTCTTGAGTTTCTATTACATTTTTTTTTTGCTTTTTATGTTTTATTAATTCTATTACATTAAATTGAATTAAATAATAATCTTGGGTTCCATCATTAAATTTGTTTTTTATTTTTATATCTAAATTAAAAGATTTATTTCCTTTTAATATATCTTTTAATTTTGTTAAGTTATGTTCATAATTTGATTTTTTATTTGAAGAAAATTTTTCAAAATTTTTCTTTACTAATTTTGTAACTCTGCTAAAACTAATATTATATTCTTTTTCAATTGTTTTAAAGCTAAAATTTTTAATACCAAATAAATTTATTATAGGAACAGAAGTATGTTCACTACTAACACCAAAATAATCTTTGAAAAAAGTTCCAAATTTAATTGCTGAATTTTCTCTTTCAAATAAAGCATAATTCTCTACTTCAAAATCTTTTTGAGGTTCAATTTTACATATGATATAAATTTGACCTTGAAAAGTAGGTAACATTGAAAAATGTAATTTAGTTCCAGTAATATAACAATTTGAATCTTCAAAAACAGTATCAATTGTATAATGTCTATCTTTTAATAAATGTTTTTTTATAATTTTCATTTGATTTTTAGCAATTTGAGCAGGGAAAATATTATTTAAATTCATTTCTTTTAATTTATTTGTTTTTCTTTTGGTATATTCATAATAAGGTAAAGGAGCTTTTTTAATAATAAATTCATTTTTTTCAAATAAAATTAGAAAAGAATCATTTTTTTCAACAACTGAATCTAAAGAATTACTATCATAAAAATCAAAATTTTTTCCTGAATTATCATTAAATAAAATCTCTTCAACTAATTGAAATTTATCAAATTCAGGTTGAGATCTTAATTTATATTCATCATCAGCATGTTTATTTATTTCTATTATTTGATTAAGAGATGATTTTATTTCATAACTTTTCATATCTATTTTATGATATAAATCATATTTAGATTCTGTTAAATTATTTATTATTGTTTTAAAACATTTTAATATTTTAAAATATTCATTATTTAAATGTTGAAAGATTATTATTGATGCCATAGAATTATCTTCACTTTTTTTTTCTAAAGTTAATAAACATGTTCTTATTGATTTAAAAATGCATTTTGAAACTAAAGGACATTCTAAAAAAAGTTTTGAATAACGGAAATTTTGAAGATAATATTGAGCTCTGAAAGTTTTATCATCCATTATAAAAAAAAGTTGAATTTTATAATAATGTAAAATTTCAATTACTTTCCTATCAAATTCATTTTTTTCATTTTCTATATTTTTTTTAAAATTTTTAATAAAAAATAATAATATATTATAAATAATTTTTTCTCTATCTTCTTCAGGTGATGCTATTGTTGATTGAGATTGATTTTTTATTTTTTCTGAAAAAAGAAGAATTAATTTTTCTTTTAAATCTCCTATTAAAAGAAAATCTTCTTCATTTTTAAAAAGGGAATTTTTAAAATATTGGACATAAATATCTACAATTTCTCTTTCTTTTCCTGAAATTTTTCCTTGAGATAATTTTATTTCAAAAAATTTTGTTATTGGAGAAAAAATTTGAGATAAACCATAAAAAAATAAAGCATTTTTATTTTTAAAATTTTCATTTATTGAAGATAAAGGAACAAACTTCTTATATTCATAAAAAAAGTAAAATAAAACAAAAAATAAAAAAATTATTAAAGTTAAATCTAATACTTTAAATATTTTTTCATCATTACAAAATTTGATAAAGACAAATACAATTAATCTTTCAAAAAAAAAAGTAATAAGAAATAATAAAGAAATTTGATAAATCTTAAATTCTTTAGTACTACAATTTATTAAAACCATATCTTGAATTTTCGAAATAAAAAATCTCACCAAAAAAAAAATCCAAAAGAATTCAATAACAATAGAATGTTTTAAATTTAATCTAAGAATGATAATAATCGAAGATAATTCTTGAAGAACAACTTCTTGAAAAAGAAAACTTTGATCATGCAAATATGAATTACTATTTTCAAAAAAACTATAAATTAATAAACTCATAAAGAATCCATATATCAAACAAAAAAATATAAATAAAGCTAAACCTAAAATAAATGAAATATTTACTTTATCATAATAATCAGAAATTTGAATTATAATTTCCCGATTAAAAATAACTAAAGTAACTAAAATAACTGTTCTTAATAAAAAATACATTAAAAAAGATAATATATATTTGAAAAGTGTTATAATAAATTTATTAATATTAATCATATGAAGAATTAATGAAGAGAGTAATAATATAAGAATAATTAAACGTAATATTTTTCCATCATAGAAACAATTTTGACAATAAATATTAGTACTTAAATATTTATGTAGTATTTTATTTATTTGATCGTTTTTATAATCTTCTTCATTTAACATTCTACAAGTTGAATCTAAATCACTTTCCTTTACAAATTTATTGTAAAAAAATTCTAAATAAAAAATTGGAGATAAAAAATAAACAGGAAAAGTTATATTTATATTTTCTCTTTTAAAATTAAATACTATATCTATTATTATTATTATATTTGTAAATTCAAAGAGTGAAGATAAATATTTAAAAAAATTTGATTTTATAGAATGGCTTTGAATACTTGAGTAAATATCTAATATTTTCACTTCTAATAATTCTGCCTTCATTGACGATTATTTAAAAATTATTATTTTTTAAATTTAAAGAAGTTCAAAAACTAAATTTATTTTTTTAAATGAAAAAAATTTTTAATTTCAAAATATATAAAGAAAATATTAATTATCAATTTTAAGTTAGCCCGTTTAAATAAGATTCTGTATTAAATTTATTTAATAAATTACAATGTTCCCTTAATGACTGTTGAGCACAATTTGAAAATTTTGAATAATTATCATTAGTAACTTTTTTTGTAAGATTCTGTTCAGGAACTTTAGCATTTATTTCAGAATTAAATAATCCAAAAATATTATCTTTATTAGCTTTAAATTCATTATCTTTAGGATGATAAATTTTTAATTTAAAATCTCCATCTTTATATATTCTATTAGAAAAAGCCTTTAAATATTCAGTTTGATAATTTTTTAATGTATGATGATGTTCAGTTGAATTATTAACATTTTTCTTTTTTTTTTCAATTTTTGTATCTGGAAATAATCTTTTCTTTTCATTATCTAAATCAAATAAACTTTTTTGAGAACTATATACTTTTATATTTTTAGGGTTTTCATCTAATAAATCTTTTCTTTCTTTTGGGTTATATAAATTTCTTCTATTTTTCTTCCAATTGTAATTTGTATTATTTTTACTATATAATTCATAATTATGAAATAAATCACCTATGTTTGATAATCCATGATATTTATTTATTATTTGTCTTTTTTTAGGATATAAATCTTTAGCATGATTAATAATTACTTTTTCTAAAAGTTTTTTTCTTGGTAATTTATTTTGAGTTTCATTAATTAATTGAACATCATGAATTAAATGATCTTCATGTGGGATTGATACTATGTGATTTCTTTCTTTTTTTTCTTGAGTGTTTTTAAAATAATTTATTTTTGAATTGTCAACTTTTGGTCTTCTTGCTACTTTTATATTTCCTTGAATTATTGGATCTGTTGTTGAATTTCTATTTTTATTTTGCATTGCATTTTCTTTATTTTGTAAATATATATCTCGAGTTATTGAGTTATAATCATATCTATTTGGCTTTGAGAAATTTAACTGAGTTTTCATTATATTTTAACGATTATTTATTTTTTTTCATTTTTAAAAAATATTTTGGAAAAAAATTATTTTAAATTATAAATTGAATATTAATTATATTCATTATTTCTATTATAATTTAAAAATCAAACTTTTGAAAAATAAAGAATCAACATAAAAAGAAAAATTTAAATAAAATAAATAAAAAATCAAAAAAAAAAAAATAAAATTTCCAGATTCAAATAAAAATAAATCAGAAAAACCTCTCTTTCCCTTATTTCCCAAAAAAAAAATAAAAATAAAAAAAGTTACCTTCCTCTCAATCTACAAACTTGGAATTTTTTATCATCCAAAGAAAAAGCCATAAAATCACCTCCAGTGACAGTAGTAAGTGAAAAATCATAATCTTCAATTCCAACATTAGAGACGAAAACAAACCAATCACCTCCTAAAGATGATTTAATATAATTAGCAGCAATATTAGACAAAGGCATTTGCTTAGTCATATAAGCTTGAGTCACTGAATTTACTATTAATTGATATTCTTTCATATTTATTCCATGGCCTATTGCAATTTGCTGATATACTGGTTGTGCTACCATCATTCCTCCCATCATTAAATTTCCTGACGTCATTCCTCCTGATGTATATCCTCCTTGCATCATGAAATTGGGATTGAACATTTTTTTTTAATTTTATTTGTTTTTTTTAAATTTTTTTGTATGGAAGAGGAAAATAAATTTAATTTTGTTTTTGCAAAAATTAAGAAAATTATTCCTCCTGATGAAATTAATAAAAAATGTGCTGTTTATATTATTGAAATGTGGGAAGAAAATAATGAGAATAATAAATGGATAAAACAATATACTTTAAATGAATTAGAAAATTTTAGAAATTATATTATAAAATATGTTCCATCGGTTAATAATTTACCTTTTCCTTATATTAGTTGGTTTTCTTATCTTCCTTATTTTGGATGGAAATATGATGAAAGAAATTGGGATATTCTTTTAGAAAATAAATTTATTTTAGATGATTTTTTTAATGCAATATGTCATGATAAAAATTTATATAAATTAACTCAATTTTCTGCTTTTTTTTCACAACCTTCAAGAAATTCAAATTTATATTTTTAAATGTAAAAATCATTATTTCTTCTTTAATACCCATAAATTATGAAAATAATGATAATAATTTTTATTTATAAAAATAAATAAATATTATCTATTATATAAGTTGGTTAAAATTAATATTATAAGTAAAACTTGAATCACATAATAATTTAATAGGTTCTGTTAATTTTATTTCGATATAATTTTTATTCTTTATTTTATCTTTGATTTGGAAAGGAAAAAAAAATTTTAAAATTTTAATAAATATTCCCTTTGTAAACTCTGTACAATAATTTAATTCATTAAAATTAATATTTAATTCCATGTTTTTATAATCAAATAAAGATTCAATTTTATAAAATAAAGATTTTTTCATAGTAAACTTAATATTGTTTTTATTATTATAATCATATATATCAGGAATATAACCAATAGAATTATATAAATAACTATATAAATGTTTAAAAGCAATAATTAATGTAAAATTATTACTAAGTTCTTGAGAATTTAAAACATTTTCAATATCTTCATTCATAAAAATACTTTTTCCTCCTCTCAAAAATATTTCAGGATGAACATTATATAAAGTATCAACTTTATTAAATCCATTTTTTTCAACTAAATTTAATTTTCTTAAATTATACCAGTTTTCTCCTTTAGGAAAATAACCAATAGTAAAATTACTTTCATAATAATTAAAATTAGGAATACACATTAAATCCTTTCCAATCATAAATTGACTATTAACTATATTTTCTTCAATTAAATGATCATCATTTTTAAATTCAAAAAATAAAGGTTTAAATATAGTTCCAGTTTTATTTTTCCTAATAAAAATTGAATAATAATATTTTAAAATTTTATATCTAAAAATAATAGAATTTTTAGAAGTTTCCAATAAAATTTTTCCCATTGAAAAAGGTTCAGTATCATTATACTTTAAATGTCTATGAGCTCTAAAAAAAGGAAATAAAGAACCAATTTGATACCATTTAGCACATAAATTTTCATTAGTTTCTCCCATAAAACCACAAACATCAGTTCCACTCATTGGAATACCAAATAAATTAAAATTAAATATTTCACTTAAAGAATATTTATAAAAAGTATAATTAGCCCCATTATCTCCTGACCAAATAAATGAATATTTTCCTATTTTAGGTGCATTTGCTCTTGTTAATAAAAAAGGAAATTCATTTGGAAACTTTTTCTTTAAATATAATTTAACTTGTTGTGATTCTTTTAAAGAAATTACATTATGTATTTGACTGTGAGTTAAATTATTAAAATGTAAAGTATTTGGACAAAAAGTTTTATGTTGAATTTTATATCCTCCAGGATAATAAAAATAATTTGTTTCATTACATGGAATTTCATTTTCATTTGAATCTATTTTTCCACTTGAAAAAGTTGATATTTCATTCATATCTATCCATATACCAGAATATCTAGATTTATTATATAAAAAATCATGACATTTTTCTTGAAAAAGAGAAGCATTTGGATGAAAAAAATCTAAACAATAACTTTTTCCAGGCCACATTCTAATTATCACAGGAGTATTATTTTCTGAAATAAAAGTATTATATTTAATTCCAATATTCATAACTTTTTTATTTTCTAACCCAATACAAGGTTCACTAATTAATACATATCTTTTATTATATATATGTAATATTTGTTTAAATAATTCTGAAGGAAATCTATTTTCATCCCAAGTACAAGGATGATTATTATTCATATAATCTAAATCAAGCCAAAAAGTATCTAATGGTATTTTTTCTTTCTCATATTTTCCTAACATTGATTCTATAGAATCAATATCATTATAACCCCATCTTGATTGATGAAAACCTAAACTCCAAAATGGAGGCATCATCCATCCTCCTAAAAATTTATGATACATTTTAATTACATTTTCTGGTTTCTTATTACCTAAAAATAAAGTAAAATCTAATACACCACCTAATATTAGATATGATATTTTTTTCTTTTCTAAATCTAATTCTATATCCATTGCAAATGAATTTCTTAAGAAATTTATATGATAAAAACCAGATTTTTCCCTCATTAAATATACTGGATGGGAACCATATCTATTATTATTATTTCCTATTCCATAATCAATTTGATTTGGATTATCTTTATTATATAAAGTATATGTTCCTGAATGTAAATTAAATTTTGTTGTTCTTTGACCTATACCATATATATTTTTTGATGGAATTTGAATTTTTATTTCTGTGTAATCTACCATAAATCTAAATGGATTTTTTTCTTCTGTTTTAAATAAAATTTCATTTGTATTTCTTCTTTTTATTATAAGTATAAAAGGATTTCTTTGGATTTCTAATTTGTATTTTAATTTATTAATATTTATTTCTCTTGTAATATTCTCATTATGTACATAAGGATTTACTTTTGGAAGTTCAAATAATTTAACTTTATTTGGAGTTAATTTAAATTGAAATATTTCATCTGATAAACAATTCATTTGTAATGAATATGTATTGTTTTCTCCATTTAATTGTAATTGAATATTGATGTGGTTTTTATCTTCAATAAAATTTATTAATTTATATGAATATTCAAAAAATATATTTTTTGAGAATATATTTTCAATTGTTGATTTAAATCTATCTAAAAATGAATATGAAATTTTATAAAGAAGAAAAATTAAAAATATTTTCATTTTTGAAAATATTAAATATTTTAAAAAAAAGAATTATGATTTTATTTTTTAAATTATTGAAATTTTATTAAATATAATTCATAATTATAATGGGAATGAATAAAAAAATATTAAAAATTATTATAAATTTATTCTTTTAAAGAGAATTATAAAAAATAATAAAAAAGCCAAAACAAACTCAAAATACCAATGAATTGTCTTCTTCAAATAGAAATTTAAAAGAAAAGCAAAAACTCTATTACTAAATAAGTATTAAAAAAGGTTAAAAATTTATAGATTATATTATTTTGTGAAATGCATATTTTTAAATTGGTTTGAACATGTGAAAAAATTTGTTTATCAAAAAAAAATACTCTTAATTATATAGTTTCCTCAGAATTAACTTCAGTAAAATTATTTTTTTTCACTCCTTCATATTCACTTACTAAATTTCTAATATCATCTGCAGATTGATTGAAATTTTCTTCAGTATTTCTAACTCTCATTCCTATATTTAATTCTAAACTTTTTTTTCTTTCTTTAATATCATCTACATTTGCCATTAATGATACATCTGTGTTTAAATATGAATCTCCAATATTTATTTTTCTATCTCTATGAGTAAAATATTTATATATGTTTGATTTTGTTTTTTCTTCTAATATTGTTTTATATAATATTAAGTTTTCATTTGTTGTTTTAACTAATGTTTCTTTTAGTTCTAAATTTTCTTGGGATATTTTTTCTAATTTAATTTTATAGTCTTTTAATATTGTATTTAATTCATATAATAAATTTGATATTATTTTATTTCCATTTTGAATTAATTCTTGGATTTCTTCTTCAGATATTTTTGTGAATTTTAAAATTTCATTTATTTCTAAATTTTCATTTTCTATTTTTTTTTTATTATAATTATTTTGTGGAATATAATTATTCCTAAAATTATTATTCCTATGAATTACTTTTTGATTAGGAATAGAATTTTCAATTTTATAAATTTGGGAATTTAAATCACTAATTTTAACTTCATATTTATTAATTAAATTTCTAAATTCTTTAATTTTACTAAGAGCATTTTCATAAGCTTTTTTATATAAAATTAGATCTTCTTGCATAATATTTAAACTTTCTGTAGGATCAAAAACATAAATTTCTTTAGGAATTTTATCAGGAATAATAACAGTTTCTTCACTTTTTTCAGAATCCTCTTCATTTTCTTCTTCATCATCATCATTTCCTTCATTATGAGATAATTTATCCATTATATCTTTATCTCTTAAATTTTTCAGTTGTTGATTCAAAGACAAAATTATAGAATCCTTTTTTTTATTATCATTTTCTAAAATAAAGATTTTATCTTTTAAATCTTTTATTTTTTCCCGATGAATTTCAATATCTCCATTTATTATATTTTCATAATATTTTATTTTTTTTCTTAAATTTTTATTTTCTGAGTCTAATTGCTTTTTCCTATCTATTAATAAATTCTTTTCCTTTTCAATCCCATCCATCATTATTTTTGATTTTGAGTCAATTGAAATTGAAGGATTTAATAATTTATCAATTATTTCTTTATTTACACTTATATTTGCTTTTAAATCATTTATTTCTAATTCAAGACTTTTTTTTTCTTCATTTACTCTATTACATTCATCTGCATATTTATTTATTAATTTTAAAGCAGATTTTCTGTCAAATCTTTTCATTGTATTATTATTTCAATTTAAAAATTATATTTCCTTTTATTTATTTTTAATAAAAAAATAATAATTCTAATAAATAATTTTTCTGTGTTTCAAAATCTAAATATGAAATATTTTTAAAAATGGAGATAAATAATGAAAAAGAACAAAATGCCTTTTCAAAAATAATTTCAAAAATTTATGTTAGTATAAAGGAAAACGCAATTAATACATCTTTATTATTTTATATATCAAACATTTTTGAAATAACATCTTATATAATAGTAATAGACATTATTTTCAATTATAAAAGACAATTTATGAATATTTATTATTTTCTATATTATATTTCACCAATATTTTATTTTGAAATTTTTAATTGTAAAATTACAAATAAAAGTAATCCTGAAGAAATAGATATTTCAAGATATAAATATGACCAAATATATAAATTAGCAAATAAATTTGATATTACTCCTATTGAACAAAAAGATTTTTATAATTATAATATTATTTGTATAATTATTATTTTTTTTATTATCTTTATATTTTCAGTTCATTTAATTAAAATAGACAATTTTATTGTGAGAACTATTAAGAAAACTAGTTTTTATATAATTTATCTTATTTATGTTACTTTCTCTCCAATTTTTATTTTAATATTTAATAGACCTATTTATTTACAATTTTCTGATAATTATTATGAAATTGATAATAATTTTTTTTTAGATGTAATTAATTGTCTTATTTTTAATATTTCATTATTTTATTTTTATTCTATTTTTATTTATTGTTTTGATCAAAATGAAAAATATTATTTTTTACAATCAAAATTATTTTTATCTGAATTAGCTTTAGGGGAAATTGGTTGTTTTTTAATAGTAATAAGATTAAATATTCAATATTCAATTTTATTTCAATTAATGTGGTCTATTGTTTTTATATATGATTTTAAAATAAGAGCAGAATGTTATAGAAATGAACTTCATAAATCAAAAGAAACTAAAATATTATTTATTTCAAAAATTTTTATTTTCGGAATTTTTATTGTAAGGTTTATTTCAGTATGTTTAATTAAATATTTAATAGATAATGAAAAAGTATTTAAGACTTTAGAAGGAATTTTAATAATTTTATTAATACTTATATCATTTTTTTATTTAAATGGAGTCAAAAAATGTATTACTCTCTCAAAATTAAAATATCATTTACAAAAAGAAACTTGTGAATTTTTTGTAGGTGCTAACCAATTATTTAGTCCATTATCCAAATTTTTTATAATGAAATCAAATATAAATAGAGCATTAGAGAAATCAAAGGAATCTTTTTTCATAAATTATAAAAATGATTTAAAAAATTATTTTTGCATTAGTAATGAAGATTATAAAGTTTTATCAGGAGGAAATGATTCATTACTTTCTTCTTTTATTTCTTTTGATTTAAACCAAAATTCAAGAGGAACAACATCTTCTACTATTAATAACGAAGGAAAAGACTATAATATTATTTTTGCTATTCTTATTCAATTATTTAATAGTTTATATAAAATTGTAAAAGAAAAAAATGATATTTATGGAAAATACTGTTCTGAACTTTTAATATATCATAAAGTTTTATTATATTTTATTTCAGATGATAAAATTTTTAGACCTATTTATTATTTAAAAAAATTTATTTATTCTGAAAAATATGATAAATCAGAGACTTTAATTCATTCAATTTTTAAATATTTATCATATCATTTTAAAAAAGTAGAAAAAAAAAATGATGAAAACTCATTAGAATATTTAATATATTTTAATAAATTGAATATTGAATACTTAAAAATTTTAAAATCATTTAAAACAATATTAAAAAGTTTTACAAAAAGTAGGAAAGAAATAAATAGAATTATAGATAATCAGAGTTCAGTTATAGGTGATTCCTTAGATAAAATAATATCTTTAATAGATAAATCAAGTGATTCAATAAAAATAAGAGAACAACCAGAAAATGAAAAATTTAAATTAATTGAAGATATATTATTTAATGCTAATTTTGATAAATCATTTGATTTTTTTGATTTAAATTCTTTAGATACTATAGTTGATAAAAATAATTATTTTTTAATTTCATTTGAAAAAGGAAAATTTATAATAAAAAAAGCACCTTTAACTTTTTTTGAACTTACAGGGAAAAAAACTTCAAAATTAATGGATAATCCTTCAATAAATATTTTTCCATATTTAATGAGAAAATCAGAAGGTAAAACTATAAAATCATCATTATTAAGTAAAAAAGCAATAAAGCATGAAACTGTTTTAGAAACATTGGATCATTATTTAATAGGAGTAAAATTAAATTATAATATGTTACCTTCATATAATGGAAAAGTATGTGTTGTTTGTTTAATAGAAGCTTTAAACTTTCCAGACGACTGCAATTATATTTTAATGCATTCGAATGGAATTTGTATTGAATATGGAGTATTTTTTCAAAATTATTTAGGTTTCTCAAATCAATTAAAAAGATTAAATATTTTAACAATTTTTGGTATTAAAGATTTTAACCCTAGAAAAGCTTATAATCAGGCATTTTCTTTAAATATGCATGAAATATTGTTGAATGTTAAAGCTCACTTAGTCAAAGATAGTGGATGTCAAAATAGTGAAATTTCTTCTTGTTTAAAAAAAATAAAAGAAAATTTTAAAAATTCAAAAACAATAAATGTAGAGTTTATTCTGAAAAGAATATTTCAAATAAAAAATGAAGAAATTTACCTTATGCAAATTTTATTTTCAGATCTTAAATTATCAATAATTCAGCAAAAAAAAATTGAAATTGAATCCATTGAATCTGCTCATATTCAAACACAAATCAATGGGACTTCAATGACTGCATCTCATTCAGGTACTTCAATATTATCATACAAAGCTCTAAGAGAAAATTCTTGGAATATTTCAAGTAAAAAAAAGGAAAATTCATCAATAATAAAAACAACAATTGATAAAATAAGCTTTATTTATAATTTGTTTCTTATTATTTTAGCTGTTATAATTTCTATTCTAATTAAAATTTTTTCTAATCAATTCTACGATGAATACGTTAAAATGTTAGTAATTAGAGAATTAAATATTTGTTATTTTTCAAATTTATTTTTTGCTAGTAACATGATAAAATTACCTAACTCTGAATCATTATATAATGTGTTAAATGAAAAATATGCTTCTTCCATTGAAGGTTATAATATTTCTTTATCTGATTATTATAAAAGTTTATTAGAAACTTATTCTGTTATATTGAGTACAAAAAATAAATATTTTAAAAATAATTATACGAATATAAAAAAAAACTCAATGATTTATAAACAGCTTTTTGATTCTTATATTACTGTTTTATTACATGATGGAAATACTCAAAAAGTTAATTATGATGAAGCATTTGATTTACCAAAAAATTATTTTTATATTTTAAGTCAAATCGATGGTTTTTATTTAGATATGCCTGTTGTGAATTATAATGATATTCCTAATTCAATCTCTGATTTAAATGAAAATCAACAATTTCTATTATGTACAGTTTATAATTTTTTTACTTTTATTCTTTCATTAAATGAAAAGTTAGTGGTCAGTAAACAAAGATTTAAAAATATATTTAAAAATTATAAAATACTAATGTATACCTTTTTTTTAGGATTTTTACTATTCAATATTTTTTCAATTATTTTACTTTATCTTTCATTAGAAATAACACATAAAAAAATATATAATATTACTGAACAAATTATTAAACTAACAAAAAAAGGGAAAAGTTATTTAGAAGAAAAGTTAAAATATACAAAATTATTAATATTAAATGAAATTAAATGTTCTAATGCATTGGAAAAATTAAAAGAAATAAACCCAAATAATAAAGCAAAAGCAAAATCAGCTCAAAATCAAATAATGATAAATTCATCAGGACAAGATTCAGAAATGATTACAAATGTAGATGAGAGTGATGATGATGATATGTTTTTAGTTAAATTTAATAATAATAATAAACAAAAAAAATATTATTTTAAAGCTTATTGTGAAACAATTAAAATTTTATTATTATTAGGAATAATTTACATTATTTTTTTAATTGTTGAATTTCCTATAATTTTCAATTACTTTAAAAAAATTGATACAAAAAGAAAAGAAACAGAAACTGTACAAGATTTACAAGAAATAATTTTAGGATATTATTTAGAAGTTAGATTAGGAATTTTTGTAAATGATACAACATTGGAAAAAAATTTAGATTTATTTGGTTTTGCAACTAATTCATTATTTAATAATTACACAGAAATAAAGAAATTATTAACAAAAGATAATGTTAAAAAAACAATTGAATATATGGAAATGGTAAATAAAGATGGATATGAAGGATGTGAAAATATTATTAAAAATGATAAATATCATTATTCTTTAGTTGCAATATGCTCAGTTGAACCTTTATTACAAACCAAAGTTGAAACAATGATTAGTGGGTTTGTTAATCAATTAAGAAGTGAATTTTTAAGTTTTAATATTAGTAAAAGAAGCGAAAATGAAACTATTAATTATTTTCATAGTAAAACTTTTCAATTTAATAATTTATTACTAATTATTTATTTGAAGAGTTATCTACAAGATTTGGAATATAATTTTATTTTACCTGAATTGCAAAATAATATTAATGATTTGTTGAAATTTTTGATAATTATATTTATTATTATGGTAATTACAGAAATCATTTATTATATTGGAAGTAATATTTTTGTTCTAAGGAAAATTGCATCTGCTTTAAATAATTATAAAATTTTAGAAAAATTTTTCATCTATGAAGATACAACAAAAAAATAATTATAAAAAATAATAATATTTTAGGTATATTATATATATAAACTATTATATGTTTTTTAAAATATTATTATATTCCTTTTTTGAATGAAAAATTATAATTTTATAGAAAGGATTTATCAAATGAAATATATTCAATAAAAAATATATAAAATTAAAGAAATTTAATTTAATATGTTCTAACTTTTTTATCTTGTTTTCAAAGAAGATAATGAAACAAAAATAAGTCTTTATTTTTGAATTAAATTTAATAATGGGAATGAAATGTTCATTCATCATAAAAATTAATAGCTGTTCAGTTAATTACTATATTATATATTTTTTAATTATAAGACAAATTAAAAATGTAAGTATCAATAATATTTATGAAATATTCTTAAAAAAAGATGTTAAGTAGAAAAAGAAATAACTTCATGGATTTTAATTTTAAGATACTTTTTTCAATAAAAAATTATTAAATTTCAAAATAGATTTTTATATATTAAAGTGAAAAATAAATTTTTATTCTTAAAGTAAAAAAGTAATAGTTTTCTAATCTTATTTTTTATTTTTTTAGGAAAAATATTTGATATATTAGTTTTATAATAAATACTTTATCTAAAGAATTGAATTAATAAATATAATATTCTTATTTTTCATTCTTTCTTAATTTTATATATTAAAAATCTTTTAAATAAAATTAACAGGTATTTATAAATAAAAATTAAAATTAAAAAACCATTTAAAAATAAAAATAATAATTGAAAAGATTTAAATTATTAAATAAAATAAAAAAAGGTTAAATAAAAATTATTGATGAAAAAAAAATATAATAAAAAAAATGGATAAAGAAATAATAAAATGTAAATGCCAAAAAACAATGAAAGAGTCGGATTTCAAAACTCATTTTCAAAAATGCAAAGAATTTAGAAATACTTTCAAAACTTTTGATACTCAATTTGGAGAAATATTAAAACAATTTTCTGAACCATCAGAAAATCTTCCAATAATAAGGTTCCTTTTATATCAATATATTGCAGTTCTAAATAGGAAAATACAAAATAAAAATGTTGAGCCAAAATCAAATTCTAATTCGGATGAAAAGTTTCCTAATAAAAATAAAAATAAAAATGAATCACTTGAGAGATATGATTCATATAAAAATAAAGAGGGTGATCGAAATAAAGGTTCTGGATATAAAGAACCTATAAAAAAAATACCTTCCATAAAGAATGATAAACTTGAAGAATATGAAAATAGTGTATTTAGTTTAGTATGTCAAAAATGTAAATCTCCAGATTTTACTTATTTAGAATGTAATCATCCTATGTGTATAAAATGTATTAACGAATATGCAGAAAAAGATTTTGGAAATATGAAATGTAAAGTATGTCAAAGGATAATAAGTGAATATTTTAAAAAGAATATATTTGGAAAAGAGAAATATGATAAATATGAACAAAATGCATTAATGGGACTTATAGGTCAAATAATAGAATGTCCAAATTGTCATGAATTAAATTCTTTTGAACCAGGAACAATAAATTATAATATTAGAGATGAACAAGGTAATAAATTAAGTAAAGAAGCTGCAGAAGAATTTGCAAATTATAGATGTAGATGTATATCATGTAATAATAATTTTTGTACTAAATGTAAAAGCATTCCTTATCATATTGGAAAAACATGTAAAGAATTTATGATTGCTCAAAAAGCAGAAAAATGCAGATATGATCAAAGTATAATTAATGATGATAATATAGGACCTGAAAATGATGTTTGTAATAATCCTGAATGTTTAGAAAGATATGAAAATTCATGTAAAAAAAAACTTAAATGTGGTCATAAATGTTTTGGTGTTAATGGTGAAACAGTATGTCCTCCATGCTTAAATAGTGATTGTAAATATTTCAAAAAAATATTTGAACAAGATATGGATTCATATTGTAGTATATGTTATTCAGAAGGATTAGGAGCAGCACCAATAATATTATTATCATGTAATCATTATATACATTATCATTGTATAAAAAAAAGATTAGAAGGAAAATGGGTAGGACCTAAAATAACATTTAATCATTGTACATGTTCAGTATGTAATAAATGGTATAATTGTCCTCAAGTTCCAGAAATACAAGAAATGATAAATGAAAATACAAAATTATATAAAGAAATATGCCAAATGGCACTTAAAAGATTATCATTTGAAGGATTAGATAAAGACCCAAAATTAACAAATCCAAAATCAAAATGGTATGGACAGAAATTAGAATTTGCATTAAAGAGATTATCATATTATATGTGTTATGTATGTAAAAAACCTTATTTTGCAGGAAGAAGAGAATGTGGTGATGGACCTGGAGTAAATAATGATAATCCAAATAAAATATATGATCCAAAAGATTTAGTTTGTGGAAAAGATGCTAATTTAAAAAATGTTGCAGGGAAAACTTCATGTAATAAACATGGAAATGAATTTATTGAATATAAATGTAGATTTTGTTGTAAAATTGCTAGTTGGTTTTGTTGGGGAACTACTCATTTTTGTGAAGATTGTCATTCAAGACAATGTGCTGGAGATTATGTTAGTAAATATCCTAAGGAAAAATTACCTAAATGTGATAAGAAAAATTGTGAAGTTGGAGGGAATCATCCTCCTAATGGAGATGAATATGCTCTTGGATGTTCTCTTTGTAGAAATGGAGATGATGAAGCAGATTTTTAAATCTTTCTAAAAGATTATGTGAATTAAATATATTATATTATATTTTTTTGCGTTTTTTTATTTGATGTTTTTTTTTCGTTTATAAAAGTTGTTTTTACATTGAAATTAATACCTTTAGAGAATATTATTAATAAAAAAACAATATTGTTTATTAATTGTTATTATTTTGAATTCATATTTTTATTTTATTTATTTTTTTAAAGTAATAAATTCTTCATCGAAATCAACAAAATTTTTTGAGAATAAAGAAGTTAATTGTTTTTCTCTTGATTTGACTCCTAAAATTTTAATATTTTTAGCACCATGCATACATTTAAATACTTTTTCATATAATTTAACAATATTATTCGAAATAGATTCACTCCAAACAATTAAAATATTATTTAAGAGAGAATAATCAGTACTGAACATAAATATATTTTTAATAACATTAATATCCCATTCATAATAACATATTTCAGTATTTGAAATATCACAACTTAAAGAATATTGCCAAAATTGTTTTGAATCACTTTGATAATTTAAAAAATCTATAGTTCCAACCCAACTTCCTTCACTTATAAATTCTATAATTTCTTTTTGACATTTTAATACTAATCCATTTGGATTTGAGACTGAAGCAAAAAAATATATTTTATTATATTCATCTTTTTCTTTAAAAAAATAAAAAGAATTTCCTGTTCTAACTCTTTTAGCTTTATCAAATAAATATTGAAATTCAGTTTTTGAAAAAACTTTTGAAAAATATTTATTATATACTTCTTCAAGATTTTTATTAAGTAAAATTTTATTTTCAAAATATTTAGAAATTTTTTCACTAACTTTTAATCTAAAATTTAAAACAATTAAAGCAATTAAAGTATAAATCCAAGCATCAATATATAAAACACTTCCAATAATTAATATTATAACATTAGTAGTAATTGCAAAAACCATATTTAAAATAGTTAACCAATTCTTATGAGTAAACATTCCAGAATAAAGAACAGCAATCATAAGAAAAATAGGAAAAGGATTATTTAAAGAATACAAAAACCTATAATTTAAATCATTTCTATTATTTACAAGTTTATTTCCTTTCATTATTAAAAAATATAAATATATTAAATTTTAATTGTTTAAAATTTAAAATATTATTTATTAAATTTCTTTTCAGACAATAAACCACTTTCATCTATATTACAAACTTCTCCTTTTTTAGTATCTAATTTTGCAACAATATATTTTCCAATATAACTAACAGCAAAAATGTTATTATCAGGTAAAAAACAGCATTTATAATGATGTTCATCATTTAATTTAATTTGAGCAAAACTTCTTTCAGTTTTAACTCCAAAAAAGTTAAAAAGAGAAATTTTATTTTCAGGTAAATTATCCTGAATATTATTTTTTTTTGTTTCAAAATTATTAAAATCAATAGTACCATCATTTTCGTTATTATTTAAATTTATATTATTCCCAATTTCATTTTCTTTTATTTTTTTAATAGAACTTTTCATTGACCAAATATGAATAGTTCCTCTATCACTTGTAGCAGCTAAAAAAATACCTAAATTATCAAAGCATAAATAATTTATTTCTGCTTTTTCATTTCCTCTTTTAAATTCTTGTAAAACTAATCCATCAATACATCTAAAAGTTCTTATTATTGTTCCTCTTTCACTAGCAGTTGCTAAAATTGTTCCTTCATTATTTATTAAAAGATATGATATTGAATTTTCATGGGCTGTTATTTCTATTTCTTTTCCATTATCGTCATAATTTTTTATTTTTACTTTTCCTTTTTGAGACTCTTTATTATTTAATATTGGATATGCTAATATATTCACATTTGGAGAATAACTTATTGCTATTAAACCTTTTGGATTATCTTTTGTTTCTATAATATCAATATTTTGATATGTTTGAAAATTAAATATAAATATTTTATTTTCACAAATTGAAAAAATTTTATCTTTTTTTAATTTTATATTTAAAACATTTGAACTAAATTTTAATTCTGATATTTCTTTACATTGCATATCATCCCATATTATTAATTTATTTTTACTGAATTTTGGATATGTTCCTCCTCCAACTAAACCTAATATATTACTTTTATATAACATTTCTATTATTCCTATTCCTCCATTTAAATTTCGTTCATAACAGTGATTTAATGGATATGATGAATATATTTTAAATCCTGTTTCTGTACCAACTGCAAAACAAGATGCATCTTGATTAAATGATAAATATAGTATTATATCTGATGATGGAGTATTTGTTGTCATTATTTTATTTTAAAAAATAATAATATTTAAATTATTTTTTTTAAAATAATATTTATGAAGAAATGAAAAAATCATCAAATCAAAAAATAGAAATTGATATTTATAGACATTATTTATTAATTGAAAGAAAAATTTTACATATTATTATTGATACTCTAATTTCTTAAATTACTTTTATTCCAAATAATATAAAATGTATTTGTAAAATGATTAAAATTTTAGGAAAAAATACTAATTATAAATCATTAACTAATTTTGATATAAATGTTTTAATTGGGAAATTTATTTTTGAAAATATTATTATTTGCTTTTTATTTGATGAAAGATATATTCTATTACTAGATATTTTTTTCTATTATTCTCTTTCAAGAAAAATTTAATAGTAATATTGAACATGAATAAATTAATGAATCATTTTATTTAAGTTTTAAAAAAAATCTTCTCAAAATTTTTATAAAAGAATGAATTTAGCAAATGAATAGTTAAGAGCAATAGAAGAAAATGAAAAAAATCTTTTAATGATAATGAAACATTTTTACCATATAATACTTATTTAATTATATCAAAATATTTTAATTAAAAAGATTTAATTAATGAATGATTAAGGCCAAAAATTCTTATAATTCAACAATAAAAATTCAAGAATTTATAATATGGAAGATAAAGATAATAAATTAAAAAAATATATTATACTCAAAAAATTGATGCTGCTCCTGAATTAGACTATATGAATGATAATAATAATAATCCAAAACAAGTAAATGAAATAATTAATTTTTTAAATTCTTTTAGTTATCAAGAAGAATATAAAAAAATTATTGCAGATTTTATCAGTTCTAAAATTTATGATAATATTATTAGTCATAATCCAGTTATTGAAGATAAAAATTTTTTTAACACCCTAACAAGTGAGAAATACAAAATTTTAATGAATAATGAAACAAATATAGAACAAAATATATTTAATAATATCATAATGTGTATGAAAAAATATATTCATTTCAAAAGATTTTATCAAAAAGTAAAAGCAATTAAAGAACTTTATTTATATAATCAATATTATTCTAGTTTTTCAAAAGGAAAACAAGGAGAAAACAAATACTCAAGATGATAATATAACAAATTATATTTATAGTATAAGTAAAAGTTCCCCAAAAAATCTATTTTTAATTAGTAAACACGCTTATCTTTTTATGTTGGTAAAGATAATTTAGAAGATTTTAAAGATTCTTTATTGCTTTTAACTAAAGAAGATATCGAAGAATTGATATAGGAAAAAGAAGGGAAATGAAATTCAAAAATATTTAAATATTTATTTAAAAAAATAAATTTTTTAACTTATATATATTTAGTCATATTAATGCATTTTCAATATTGATTTTTAATTACAAAACCTTTCATTAGAATTAATTTTATGTAAAAGAGTTTAATTATATTATGTATAAGGAGCATTAAAATCATCTCCAAAAATAATATTAATTAAAGTCCCATTAAAAACAGAAGGAGTAATTAAAATTTGTTGATTTTCAATTAAATATTCAAAAATATTATTAGACCAAAAACTAGTTATAATAATAATCATATTAATTGTACTCAAGTCACTTTTGAAGAAAATAATAATACTAATTTTAGAAATAAAAATTGGAAATTTTATAAAAGTTATAATAAAAATATTATTCCTAATAAAAAATATCTTATTTAAAAGGAAATAATAAGGTCCTGGAAGTAATAATAATATTAGTCTTTTAAAAAGCTTCATAAGAATTATTTTTATAGTTGTTGATAGATTTGTAAAAGGATTAAATTCTCCTGTTGAAATTAGTATAAAAACA